>JANHFM010010003.1:358-18794 GCA_032468115.1 Grayia smithii
ACTTTAACTTTAGACTGTCTACTGTTGACCTCACCCCATTCCTAAGAGGCCTGTAAGGGGCATGCATAAGAGCACCTGCGTGCCTACCGTCCCTGTCCTAATATTCGTTTTTACTCTTATTCTTTTCATGTATTCTAATTATGTTTATACTTTTACTTGTTATCTTATATATGCTTGACAAAAATAAATAAACTAAAACTAAACTGGCCTGAACTGGCTGAATCCCACCACTGGTCTGACCCCACTAAATGCTTTGAGAATTGCTAGTCCATGTAAATCCCAATCATCATTTGTATGATCAGTTCCCTCATTGTCACCATCAAGCTACTCCCAAATTATGAATGTGGCCCTCATTCACCACAAATTTCATAATTACAAATCTAAGCTCACTTAGGATGTCACTTTCTATCTGAGAAAAAAACTTTTCAACTCAAGAAAACATTACTTCTCCAACAGTTCCCTAAGGAATCAAACTTTAATTTGATAACTTAAATTTCTGTTTGCCTATCTTAATGACTGTTTTTAATTCTGCTGATTTTCCAAATCCCTGTGGATTTCAGTGAACCTTAAAATTAAGACTGATGAAGAGTGTTATTTTTCCCATACCATTTCCAAAGTCCAAGATTCAGACTTTAGCAACTACCATTCAAGACCAGATACTATTAATCACAGAAATGCTAATAATGTTCCATAGAAGTAAAAGAGTTATCTGATATCCAGAGCATGGATATCATTTTACTGATCTTGCTGCTAGTGCTACTTCCTCACATAGTCTGCAAGTCTCGTAGGTGCAGCATCACCCATCCATACTCTTCATATCATAAATACCAACAGCTAGGAGATATCATTGTTGGTGGCATTGCTTCTCAGACTGGCATCCTACCAAAAGAAGTCATCTTCACTGAAACTCCTTCACCAGTATTGCCAGGAGAGTTTGTGTAAGAAACTGGATAATTGCTTCATTTTTTAATCATTTTTGTCACTTGTCTAAACAGAATGAGCAATATCATCTCAATACAATACTTTGCTTGGGTGATAGTAAGATACTGAAGAAAGACCATCTGAGGAAGAATACATTATGGGAAATATTCAGAATTTTAAAGCAGCATTCCTCAAATTCAGGAAAATCCCACACACATAACCCCACTCCAAAGTGTAACCTTTGACTTTCATAATTCTTTGAAAAATGCTGAGAAACCCTAGGAATTGAACCCATTTCTTTAGGGAACCCAGACTGGAGAAAGCTGGTTTGAAGACTAACTTCTTTCTATTTTCCTCTCACTATCTTCCTTTCAGTGTTTTTTTCCTGCCAAATCTCTTAATTAAACCACTTTCATCCTTGACAACCTTCCTCACTCTTTATCATGTTTGGTCTGTTATGCTTTTATTTTGCAGATTTTGTGATAATTCCTTTATTACAATGAAACATTGTAACATCCCTGTTCTTTTAAAGAAGGATCAATAAATTTATCTGCTTCATCCTTCAAGTGTTAGAGGTAGCTCTTATCTAAGTCACAATTTTTAAAATTGCTTTCAGATCTACTGTATTACAAATCTATTATTTTACAAAATAAGTAAATTCACCATATATTATCTCATCTATCGTTTTTAAATCAAGAATAATCAAGACATTTGTATTAGGGATATCTGTATTTGTCTGAACACTAAGATAAACATGAATGTGAAGTTGCATATTCTTTTCAAAATTATGTACATTGGGCAAATTTGCAAATTTGTAGGTAAAAATGGTATATGAAAATACTATACAGAATTCTAAGGTTATTTTCAATGTAAAACCTCAATATAGTTTGGAATTGGATATCATCATTTTAAAAAAACCTCTTGAAGTACCTAACATTTACATTTTTCTTTCCTAATATGCAAGATGAAAAAATTGACACAAACATATTTTAATTCTTTTAAAAATCCAAATCATCTTCATGCATGTTAATAATATATGCAAGCGGCTATGAGTTTACAATGTCAGAGAAATGATACAGTCAGCCTGCTGAATTCCTATTTAAACACAAAAGCTGTTCAATGTGGAATGGCCTTCTGATATGGAATGCAACTCTCATTGTAGCTTAATTCCTAAGAATTACCAGCACATCCTGGCTATGGCATTTGCAGTGAAGGAGATCAATGAAAACCCACAGATCTTACCCAATCTCACCTTAGGTGTTTGCATCTATGATAGTTATGATAATGCCCAGAAAACTTACCAGGCCACCCTGCGACTTCTATCATCAATGGAGGAATTGGTCCCCAACTATGTATGTAACATCCAGAATGATGTAGTAGCTGTTATTGGAGGACTGGATGCACAAATTTCTCTTCATGTGGCAACTATTTTAGATACCTATAAGAAACCACAGGTAAGATATATTTATGTATCTGGTAAGCTAAGTTAATGCAATTTTTATTTTTAAAAAAATATTTTGAATATTGTATTGCATTCCAGTCCTACCCTGCATTACAAAGTCCTGGGATGGAAAAAGGGATTTATCCCTGCAATTCCAGGAGCCACATTCTTGTAAATATCACTATTTAGTTTCAATCCTCCATCCATTTAGAGTGCATTATGTAAGTGGAATTTATACGTTTGAAGGCATGCAAGGAATGGTGTTATGTACTCTCAGGTACTGGATAACTTTTTTTGTTTGTTTGTTTGTTTATATATTGTTTGTGTTAAAGTAAAACTGTTTTATTTTATTTCTAATTAATTAAAGAAGAAAGCTGAATTGTTGCATCAAAGATAATGTATTGCATTTGACAATTGTATTCTGTGTTTAAGTCTGATCATAATTATCATCTTATCAGGGCAAATCTATTGATTGGGAGTCTGATAAATAAATATAGCCCTGATGAATTCAGGACAGTTTCAGCCCCATGTTTTGTGGGTCTGCTTTAATTAAGGTGTCAAGTTTCTGAATAAAATAAAGAGCTAATATTAATTAGTACTACAGTGTAAATCTGCCAGATTCAATTCAAAGTTCAAGATTTATGATTGCTAGTATAAATTTAAATTTTCAACATGAATAAGAGATATGTTGTATCTCTTTTACTATTGGGAAATATGTATAGCTATGAACTGAATTTGGGGAAAAATTGGGCTTCTGAATATTATTTGGAGTCCCTCCAACCCACCCATCATCCACCACCATCACCTGCTAAAAATAGTCCTGGAAAGAAATTAGAGAAATGGACATTTAGGGGAAGTTTAAATTATTTGTTTAATTTCAACTTTTTATTCAAACCTGAGACTTGTTCATGAAGTTGAAAAACTGTCCTATAAGAATATTTTTAAAACCATTCCAATAACTTTTTATGGAACAGACATTTATAAGGGTGGTCCTTTTTGTCTAATTCCTTTGCAGCTTCTCCGTCCCATTATCTAAACTGTACTGTATGTTAATGTTATATGTGTCCATATTATAATTAAAAAGAGAGTTAAGATTTTAACTTTTTAAATATTATTTTATTTTCACTTGTGACATTTGTTATTTTCCAAAAAGGGAGTAAAGGGCTGAATTCTCTACATGGAGTTCCTCTACAGGGCATGAACATGAGATTACACCACTCTTACTTTTACCTTTTGTGCTTTGATTTTTAATCGTCAGTAAAGAAGCACAGGTTATCTGTGTCAAATATCAGGATTAGGGGATAATCAACAGATAATGTATTCCCCGGAAGATAGATACTTTTACAAAAAACTAAATGTTCTAATCTATAAAATGTTTAAGATGCAACAAAGTCAGAAAATCTAAGGAGTACACACAGAAAGAGAGAAAGCCCATATTTGGAATCTCTTCAAATCACTCCAAGGGAACATAACTGGATTGTATACATTAAATCACTTCAGTGATTCAACTCAGTTTAAAGGAATGGTTCAAAGGACCCATTGCACTTATGTAGAAATGGAGCATATATGAAATTTAGTAAAACCACAAACATAATTTAAAGTAGCAATGTTGAAGTCTGTTATATATGAATGAACATCAACATTTCCCAATTGGAAAGTGATCATATATTCAATAAACAAATAGTATGAGGTTTGTTAATTTAACCTATGCAGATTGTGAGAATAATTGAAAGTATTATATACATGTGTCCATTATTTTTTACCCACTTCTCTGTAGCTCATTTATGGATTCTCTCCTCTCATGAACGATAAAACTCCAGGCCTTTCTTTCTACCAGATGGTGCCCCCAGAACCCCTTCAATATGCAGGAATTGTCTCACTGCTCCTGCATTTCAGATGGACCTGGATAGGGTTTCTTATCATGGACAATGATCATGGAGAAAAGATGGCACAAATTATGATTCCACTTCTTTCAAAAAAGGGAATTTGTTTTTCTTTTATTGAAAGAATCCCAAAATTTAGTGATATTACTAAACTTCAAGATATGATTCAGCAGGGGGTAAAAGTATATGAAAATATCATGAGTAGTAAAGCTAATGCAGTTATAATTTATGGAGAATCTTTTTCTATGATGTTCTTGAGATGGTTGCAGTATATGCCAAAGCTGGAATCAGTGAGAATTAAACCAAAAGGCATTGTGTGGATAATGACAGCCCAGATGGAATTCACTTCATCAGTTTTTCAACTCCATTGGGATACAGATATAATCCATGGTGCCCTCTCCTTGTCAATGCACTCTGCTGATCTACCAGAATTCAAATCATTTATTCAGAAAAAAAATCCCTTCAGTGCAAAAGAAGACGGGTTTATCAGTCTATTCTGGGAAGAAGCTTTCAACTGTGTCTTTCCTAATATGGGAATGAGCGATGTGCCTGACAATATTTGTAATGGAACAGAGGATCTAAAGAGCCTTCCTGGATCTATTTTTGAAACGAAAATGACTGGTCACAGTTACAGCAGTTACAATGCTCTTTATGCTATAGCTAATGCTTTACATGCTCTGGCATCTTTTAAACATAAACACAAAACTACGGCAGAGAGAGAAAGAGGGAGGATACATAATCAAGGCTTCTGGCAGGTAATGACACCAACATCCTCATCTGATGGAGCATTATGTACATAAGTGTGATGGCAAAACTAGGTTTGAATTTCAGCAGTTTTCCCATCTCTTAACAATGTAACAAAAGAATTCCTTTTAAATGTTATTGAGCATACTATATAAATGCAGTATTGTACACTGATTTGTGCTGGGCACTTTTCCATATTTAGGATTTTAATGACACATCTATTAATGTAATTGTAATAAAAATATGCTTGACTCTAGAATTTAGATTTTTTTTGTGTGTAATAAAATCAGATTATTTTTCTATTAGCCACCATTCAAATTTTGTGGTAAGCTTTAGGGGACTAGTGCAGTGGTGAAATCCTCTGAAGTCTGCTACCAGTTCTGTAAGTCTGCTACCAAGCATGTGCTTTGTGTGCACATGCGCACCTGAGGCACACCTGCACAGCACTAAAAAGGGAACATTTTGAAGCCTTCCGAGTTGGCAAAGGTAAGTAGGACAGCGAGGGGGGAATCCGCTGCAATTTAGATTAGCTAGAAAGCAGGAAATCTGATGATTCTAGCTAATATAAATTACATGTCACAAATGATTGTCACCCAGCTGATCATCGGAAATACCAGTTTGGCCAAACTGGTAGCATTTTTTATTACCGGTTCGCTCGAACAGTAGCATTTCACCCCTGGGCTAGGTTAATTCTTTTGTTTCTTCCCTAATGCACACCAATCAGGTTTCTCCCACCGAACCTTATAAATGATTTCCGCTCAAGAGAGAGAGAGAGAAGCATAGAATGGTTATCTGCCACCATCATGATGAGGAAAATGTTCTCAAAATTGGCATTTAATTTTTTTGCTCTAGCTCCATTATTTTCTGAGAGGTGTTTCTTT
Source organism: Grayia smithii (assembly GCA_032468115.1). NCBI lineage: Eukaryota > Metazoa > Chordata > Lepidosauria > Squamata > Grayiidae > Grayia > Grayia smithii. Next base: position 6,229 of record JANHFM010010003.1, read on the forward strand.
TAACAACAGTGCTGGAGATCTGGTTTCTTTTGATCAGAATGGAATAGTAGCAGCTGGATTTGATATCATCAACTGGATTGCTTTCCCAAACAAATCATTTTTTCGTGTGAAAGTTGGGAAGGTGAATCACTTAGCTTCTCCAGATGAACTTTTAACCATTAATGAAGAGGTCATTACATGGCATAGTTGGTTTAATCAGGTAGGATCTAATAATCAGATCTAATTATCATGATTTTGAATTATGTATCTCTATTATGATATGGAAATTCCTCATGTTCAACAATCTTTTGAAAAAATAGGTGAATTAATTTCAGTATATAAATTTATATAATTGCCCCTCTGAGTTACAAATATCTAATATCACCCATTGGCCAAAGTATAGAGATATAGCATTGATAGCTCTCTTATAAATCAGATATTCTTGTAAACTACTTCTCTTTAAAAAGTGTAATTAATGTTTATGCTAAAATTATAAGTAAGAAGTTGATGGATGGGACATTTCTAGAAGAGATCTTGAGACTAATGTTTAAAGTGACATGTCATCCATACTGCAAATATTATTAATGCAACAGCACTGGTTAGAAAATTATGCTATAAAACTTAGAAAGCAATGTGCTGCATTGCTTAATCTAAAAAGCATATTTGATTTAATTTATAGTGAGAAGTTTTGGCATAAATGTATTTGTTCCATCCAGTATCATTCTATAACGTAACACATTCCTCTTTAATTTCTAGGCGATACCCATCTCTGTTTGCAGTGATAGTTGCTATCCTGGTTTCAACAAAAAAGTGAAGGAAGGAGAACCATTTTGCTGCTATGACTGCATCCCCTGCCCAGACGGGAGAATTTCAGCTGAGAATGGTAATCATCTCCTTGCTTGTTCAAAATAAATTTAGGGAATAAAAAGAATAATGTAACAAATAGATTTTTTTGAAAAAGCATTTTTAAATGTGAGGATTAAAATGGCTTAGGCCCAGGGTACTTGCAGGACCACCTACTACTGCAAGCATCCTCCCAGTGCCCGGTGCGCTCTCATAGGGTTGGCCTCCTCAGGGTGCCCTCAGCCAGACAATGTTGGCTGGTGGCGCCCAGGGGAAGAGCTTTCTCTGTGGGAGCGCTGACCCTGTGGAACGAATTGCCCGTGGAACTTCAGACCACCCCCGACCTTCACTCCTTCCACCGCGACCTGAAGATGTGGCTTTTTTACCAAGCTGGCTATGGCTGACCATTTTAAATTACCTTTTAAAATTTTTAAATTATATATTTTAACTTTCACTATTGCCCCGTTTTAAATTTTTGTAATGTCTTATTGTTTGTTTACGGTTATATGTTTTTGTATTTGCATGTTTTTATTGTAAGCCGCCCTGAGTCCTTCGGGAGAAGGGCGGGATATAAAATAGATTAAAATAAAATAAATAAATATACTTCATTTTACTAATCATTTTCAGAAATCGGTTAACTGATTTTCAGCTATTAGGAATATTTGGATATACTTTGAAATCAAACTTTTCTTAAAAGACATATAACAAAAAACAAACAATTTGATGAGATATAAGCTCACAGCGGCAAAAATAAATTTTGTCCAAAATGTATTAGAAGGAAGATATAATCCTGACAATATTTAACTGGCAATTTAAACTTAGAGAATATGCAGTAATGACAAAATTAGCAGCATAATAGAATTTAAATTTAAACAAGAATGGCTTCCATACATACAATATATCACACAGCATGGTAAATATAATTACAGTCTGACTTCTAAATATTTCCAAGTGCTGTAAAGTAATTGATAGGGAAAGTACAAAAACGGAAAAGCAAGGAATCTAATTGTCTTTTCCCTTCTTTTCCCTTTATTAATGTTCTAATTGTTAAGACAATTTGGTATAGTTGTAAAAACACCAGTCTACAAATCAGGAGATTGTGAAATGATGAGTCTAATCTAGGCAATGGACAAGTATTCACTATCTCCTTGCCTTGGTATTACTGCTTGGTTGTTATTGCTCCATAACTAGTATGGAGTTATGCAAATAAAAGTAAGAATTGGAAAAAAAGTTGAAATGAAATATTTTCTATAATACAGCTTCCTGACACTGTGGCATAATCATGGGTAACTATAGAGATTTCCATTCTTCTTCCATTCTTTAGACGATAACAAATCTTGCAAAAGATGGAAGTCTCCCCCCCCCCCTTACACACACACACACACAAATTTCAAAAGCAACAGTACATGAATCCTATTTGCAAAAATACAAAGTTCTTGCTAGGCCACAAGATGGTGCTGGAGTGCTAGAATTTGTGTTGAGGGACACTGCATTTAAATTATGAATTTACATTTGCACAAAAATAAAAATCAGATGGCTTTTAATACACATACAACAAAATAAACATCTAACGAAGATTCCTAGCTAAAAACATTTATTTATATACAAATAATCTGAATCTTGAAAGAAAATATTTTCTGTAGATTTTCCCTAGTTTCTGCGGGATAAATTCAAACATGCATCAGAATTATTTTTAGCTTTATATCATTTATCCCAGATTAGGCATAGCAATTTTTATTTTATTTTATTTCAATTTATATGCTGCCCTTCTCCGGAGACTCAGGGTGGCTTACAATTTCTTAAGCACAAATCAATGTGCTTAGCAATAGCCTTCATTCCTTGTATATGCCTGCTTATTAGGGCTTTTGCCCCCCCCGCAAGCGGCATTTTTCCAAAGTCAGCTTATTGCCCCCAACAATCTGGGTCCTCAGTTTACCTCCCTCGAAAGGATGGAAGGCTGAATCAACATTGAGCCTGGTGAGATTCGAACTTGCACTAATTGCAGGCAGAAGGATCTAAGTGGAAACACTTAGCAGTGCACTCGCTAAGTGCACCACCAGGCTCTAATTGAGCCCAAAATCTCTATTGCTAAGCAAGGCAGCTTTTAAATAAGTTTTGCCCCATTTTATGCCTTTTTTGCCACAGTTGTTAAGTGAATCACTGTAGTTGTTAAGTGAGCCACATGGTTGTTAAGTGAATCTGGCTTCCCCATTGACCTTGCTTGTCAGAAGGTTGCAAAAGGGGACCCCTGGGACGCTGCAACTGTCATAAATCCAAGACAGTTGCCCAGCATCTGGAGTTTGATCACCTGGCTATGGGAACACTGTTGTAAGTGTGAAAAATGACCATGTCCTTTTTTTGCAGTCCTGTTTTAACTTTGAACAGTCACTAAGCGAATAGCCATAAATCGAGGACTATCTGTATTTGGATAAGACCCAGGCTTTCAGTGACTTACAGGGGTGAGTCCCATCTTTTGAGTCCTTCATCTCTGAAGAACTCTGAAGAGCCCAGGAGAAAACCCTGAGCCCCCACCCGGATACTCCTTCCATGCTGACCTTGGGAGTCCGGCTGCACAGCTGCTACACCTTGTTCCATTTTAGTGAGTCCTCCCTGCAGAACCTCCACAGCATCTCCCTGCACTTCTAATCTAGTCACCTTATCAAAACAATGGCAGAAAATGTCATCTGACCCAACCAGTTTTTAGAAGGCGATGCTGGTTTCTAGCAATTAGCTTGTTCGTTTCTCGGTCCTTCCAAACCTGTGAGATCTTTCCTGGCATTTTCCCAGGTGCTGCATAGATGTCAGCACTCACACAACCCACAAACACTTCCTAGTTCCAAAATGTCCCACAAGCAAAGCATCTGGACAACAACTTCGACTCCAAGCGGGCAAACTATGTGAAAAAAAGGACCAGGGTCACATGATAGTAGAGTTCCAATATTTAAGGGGCTGCCCCAAAGAAGAGGGAGTCCACCTGTTCTCCAAAGCCCCTGAAGGCAGTACAAGAAGCAGCGGATGGAAACTAACCAAGGAGGGAAGCAACTTGGAATTAAGGAGAAACTTCATAACAGTGAGGACAATCAACCAGTGGAACAGCTTGCCACCAGAAGTTGTGAATGCTCCATCATTGGAGGCTTTTAAGAAGAGACTGGACAGCCATTTGTCTGGAATAGTTTAGGGTCTCCTGCTTGAGCAGGAGTTGGACTAGAAGACCTCCGAGGTCCCTTCCAACTCTGTGATTCAATTTAGTTCTAAATAAGCAGGGCCCTTAACTCTGCAAGTCAGTGTTGGGTGTGGCAGAAGAAACATAAAAGTAAATTTGTGTATTTCAGACATCAATACATTAGAGAGGGTCCAGAGATATTTTACTAGAAGAGTACTCAAATCTTCTGCTCGAAATAAAATCCCCTAGACCACCAGGCTTGAAATTGTAGGTCTGGATAGCCTCGAAGTACGCCGTCTGCATTCTGACTTAGGCTTAGCTCATGAGTACTTTCATTTCAACCGTCATAACACAAGGGCTGTCCATAGATTCAAACTCAATGTGATTCACTCTAGTCTTGATTGTAGGAAGTATGACTTCTGCAATAGATGGTAAATGTTGTTGGTCTCGCTAATCCCCAGGCCTTTTGCCTTGGACTGTGGACCTTTCGTGTTTCTTAAGAGGTCCCTGGTGCATAAGCCCACCAGCATGGCTACCTCCCTGTCCTACTGTTCCCCATTTATATGTAATCATTCTAGGTGTTTATGGCTATGTTCTGCCTATTTATATCCTTTTATTTGTGCCAATTTTTTAATGTGTCTCTTCTGTTATTTGTTTCCTTGTACTTGTTGACAGATAAATAAATAAATAAATAAATAAATAAATAAATAATAAATAAATATATACATACATACATGCATACATGCAAACATACATAAATCTTCTCTCTCAATGATATGGGAAATTTTAGCTTCATATTTGTACACATTTGTGTGTTATAACCCATCCGTGAATCCTACCTTGTTGGGGTGTCATATGACAAACGACTAGACAGCTTTTGCTCTCAGCCTTATCAACAACATCTATTGCAATATTTCCCCGCCTTCCCCCCTGCTAACAACATCTGCCGAACAAGTCATCGCCAGCACAGGTGTGTTTCGGAACAACAATACCTTCTATCAGAGGTGTGCGTGAATCAACAAATTGATACACGTTGAGATGGGACTACCAAAGGAAACTCAAGAAAAGTTTCATTGATGATCCATCTCAGCCAGACGACTGTCTAGCAAATTGGCTCCCATTTTTTTTGGGGGGGGGAAATAAAAGAGATAGAATCCAAATTGGGATTGGTTAGAGTTTATTGGACTCCAGAGGATGGTAGAAGACAGGAAGGCCTGGAGGAACATTGTCCATGGGGTCGTGATGGGTCGGACACGACTTCACAATTAACAACAACAAGAGTTTATTTTCCAATTTTAACAGTGGGTCAAGAATCTAAGTTTAAGGGCAGAAAGTACAGGATAATGAAAGCCGTAAAATGCCGAAAAGTAAGTAGAAAAGCCATCAAGTATCCAACCTTCTAAATTACAGGGATTCAAGGAACTTTGTTTGCAACCTGAATTTTAGGAGAGGCAATGGGTAGAGGATTATGGGTTTCCAAGTATTGTTCACAAAAGACCAGAGCAGTTAGTGGGTTGCAAATCCCATTGCTACCGGTTCGCTCGTGGCCGCGCACACTCTTGAAATGTGCAACACTTCTGCACATGTGCAAAAATGTCTGGGCGGGTGGCTGGAGCCTGCCGGAGCTGCTACCAGTTCGTCTGATCCAGGGCGAACTGGTAGCAACCCACCACTGGACCAGAGGCTCCTTACGTGCCTGAAAAGAATGGAACATGTAAGAGAATTGTGGGGTCCTTGATAGTCTCTGAGCTTGGCTGTTTTCTTGCAGGAGTTTCATTACCCAACTAGGTAACATCATCAGGGCTAGAAGGGAGTGGGGTTTTGCTCTCTGTTTAAATTCAATGAACAGATCCAGCTCTTGAATTTTAGAAGGAAGTGGTATGATCCTTCATGGAATATTTTTTTTTTCTTGAACCAGAAAAATAGCAGAACAGGAAGAAGAACATGTAATGGGTTGGTTTTGGTTTTTGAATTTGGTTTAAACTTGAAGGCATTTTTGTACGTGCCATATTTTGATTTAAACCTGATAAACGTAACATCCATCTAGATGAAATCTCTTGGCTGATTGTGTAAAACGAGCTCGGTCTCTTATAAACTCACAACTCCATTCTCACACTACAACTGGAAACTGGAACTGGAAAATTGGAGATACAAAACCAGGACAAGCTCAAATTTTGCCCCAAGACATTAAAAGTATCCAGCTGTTTGTCCCAAATCTGGTTTTCCATCAAAACATTTGCATATTCTTTTACCTCCTTTAATATAAACCATTTACAACTCAAGTCAATCAAAAGCATTTTCGTAGGCTTTACCTGTCGGCTGAAGTCTAAGCCATTCCGTTCGTTTCCTGTAAACGAAAGAGAAAAATCAGGATTAGTATTTTGGTAAAACAACAACAACAAATGATTACGTTCTCAATCAAAATAGTGCTAAAGTCTCCCCCCTCATGATCTGGGTATTTCAAAGGATGTTTATGGTTCAATGTTTTCAATGATTACTTCAAGAATATTTTGAACCCTTCTCAAAATAAAAGCTTTGAGCTGTAGCATTAAAGGGATCATTAAAGCATTAAAGTTTGTGGGCCAAACTTTTTAAAAACATGTCACATTTTCCCAAAAATAAGACTGGGTGTTATATTAATTTTTGCTCCAAAAGATGCATTAGGGCTTATTTTCTGGTTAGGTCTTATCTGGGGGGAAATATGGTACTAAATGCATTCATCTGGCTGACAATCTTAATTGGGGCTTATTTTGGGGGTAGGGCTTATATTAAGAGCATCCTGAAAAATCATGCTAGGACTTATTTTTTGATTGGGTCCTATTTTCAGGGAAAGAGGGTATTTTCAGTCATTTAGGGTCCTAGAAAACGCTGTTACATCACTGCGTAGATATTTTTAAACTTATTATTATCATTATTATTATTATAATTATTATATTTATTTTGTCGAGTACCTGTTAGATAATATACATAAGTATAAGCATGAATTGAATAAATAAAATGAATACAATTAAAGGAAACATTAGGACAGGGACGGTAGGCACGCTGGTGCTCTTATGCATGCCCCTTACAGACCTCTTAGGAATGGGGTGAGGTCAACAGTAGTCAGTCTAAGGCTAAAGTTAAAAAGTTAAAGTTAAAGTTAAAGTTAAGCTTACAGTTAAAATAAGGTTATTATTGAGCATTGGTGTCTAGAAGCGCTGTCTGTTGTCTGTTGGAGTGGGGTGAAGGATAAGAAAGTCAAAGGGATAGCCATGACTATATAATTGAAGCCCTACAGGCAGGGATGAAATCCAGCAGGTTCTGACAGGTTCTGGAGAACCAGTAGTGGAAATTTTGAGTAGTTCAGAGAACCGGTAGCGGAAATTTTGAATAGTTCAGAGAACTGGCAAATACCACCTCTGGCTGACCCCAGAGGGGTGGGAATGGAAATTTTGCAATATCCTTCCCCCAGGAATGGAGAAGGAATGGGGATTTTGCAGTATGCTTCCCCTGGAGTGGGGTGGGAATGGAGATTTTGCAGTATCCTTTCCCTGGCACGCCCACTAAGCCACAGCCACCAAGTCACACCATGCCCACCAAGTCACACCATGCCCACCAAGCCACACCCACAGAACTGATAGTAAAAAAAATTGAATTTCACCACCATACATAGAAGAAACTAATTTGGAGTACATACAGTAGTCATGAAATAGTTTTGTGGAGTATGAGACCATCATCAGGAAAGGCATCAGAAACAGCTATGAGGACAATCTTCCATCCTCTCCTTATCTGGAAAGGTTTCAAAGCACAGGTTTATTCATGGTTCTTTGGTCTTCACTGTGATTGGTTTTGCAGACACATCTTCCAAACCATGCCACTCCTGAAAATCCTCTTCTCAGCTCCAAGAAATTAGAGCAAGTTAGAAATGCACAGTGAGTACTATTCATAGAAAGTTGCCTTCTTTACTCCCAGTATTAAAGTTAAGGAAAAAGAGTATCTACTGTAATTATCATCATAATGGCAAGGGCCGTTAGAGGTAGAAAACAGCAACAACAATCTCTGTTCTTTCCATCGTGACCTAAAGACTTGGCTGTGCCAACAAATGGGCTGATTCTGATTTTGGGGTTTTTACTATTTAATTATTTTAGATTTAAACTGGTTCTAATTAGGATTTTAATTTGTTGTATGTTTTTTAACCTTTGTTCGCCACCCTGACTCCCCCGGGAGAAGGGCAGCATATAAATCTATAAATAAATAAATAAATAAAATAAATAAATAAACAACAACAAAAAAAACACCCCAACCCTCCCAACTTTTCTGCTTCCATCCTCAGTTGCTTTGCTCTGTTGAGGCATATGCCTCCATTTCTGTTGAAATTATGAGAGCCAGAAAGCAAAAGCAAATCTCCAGGGAGACATTTTATTTAGAGCAGTTTTAAGGGAAATTTAAACCAGGGGATGAATAGAACCTGCTCTGGATTAGCCATTTGTCTGGAATGGTCCCCTTGAGCAGGGGATTGGACTGGAAGACCTTCCAACTCTGTTATTCTGTATTCTTAAAAAAAAAAAAAAACACCCCACACCAAACCCCTCACTTCTTTCTCATATTTTAGGGAAAGGTCAGGCTGTCACCTATAACCTCAAGAGGAAAACTATCAGTCAGAGTTCTGTTAAGGAGCTATAAGGATAATTGTGTAGGAAAGTTCCTATGGGAGATGGTCCATCTTAGAAAGAAAATAGATTTAAAATGAGGCTTCTACAAGTCTGAAGAACTTGGAAAACTTTTTCCTTTTCATTTGTGATAAGGCAAATGACAGAGATTTTAGTGTGCAGAAGAGAGCAAGTAATGTAACACCCCCCGGCTGTAACTGGTTTCTTTGGGAAACAAAACGGAATCAAAAACATATTATTACATTATACCGGTAGTTAAGAGATATCTTTGAACTTGGCTTACTGGGATATGAATATATAAATATCTGAATTGCTTCCCTGCTTTTCTGTAAACAGTGTCCCTGGGCTTAAAAGTGTTATCTGAACAGGTTCTTTAGATAATAATTTATATGTAGTGCAGACCCAAAAAAATAGCTGTTGACAGAAGACATTAACATCTATAATAGTTGCAAATTATAACCATGAGGTCCTCTCTTATTGCATATTGCTAGGCTTAAACAATATACACATTAATTGGAGGGAAAGATTTATCTTTCTATAGCTGTTTTATTTAGAATAATGTTTGTCTTTTCCTTCAGTACAACAGTACTGGCCCCTAGAGGACAACCATGCTCACAATACATGTGTGCCAATGAACATTTAAACAATGTGGCTCTGTCCTTCCTGATTAGGCAGTTCAAATACATGAAATTTAAAACTTTACTTTCCTGCATTAGCATTATGTTTGCTTTTCATTTATACCCTAAATGCGTTTCTTGCCTTATATATTGACACTGAATTTAATTTGCTGATTTTAGCTACCTTGAAAAGCAGAATGCGCCTCAACTTTTTTTCTCTTCCCTTTTATTCCCAATTTGCACATATTTTGGTCTATTTTGAGCTGACTTACATTTTTCAGTCTGATAGATTTTCCTGAAGAGGTCTTAAAATATAAGCATATTTATTCTGGTTACATGTTGCCATAGTTACAGAAGTTGAAAAGTTAAAACAAAAAGGGCAGAGATGCTTGGGAAAATGTTACCCTGGAGCCAGAAATCATTCTCTCTCCCTAAATATAGATCACAAAATAAAGAGTTTGGAAAACAAACTTCAATTTAATTTTACTCTTACAAAACAGATATATTTTAAAACATTTTGTTTATCAAATTTATTTGACCAATTATGTTCTAGGATAGAGACAGAGATATTAAGTTACATCCAATAAAGAAGAAAGATCCAGAAGGTACCGATTACTCTGCTGGATAAATCCTTCATATGAAATAGTAATCAATCCAGCATGCTGTATTTTTCAAGACAAGTGTGATAACTTTTTAACCTTACATACTGCAACAATTGTAAGATACTGCTGAAGTCTTGTTAAATTTTAGTAATTGGTAGCAGGAGTTGGAGAATTTTATTTTTGAACTTGACCTTAAAATACCTTATTTCCTTATGCATCTGCTTATGCATTAGCAGACAAAATAACTCAAAGAAACAGCTGCAAATCCCTAGAAAAGGTTACTAAATAATATGTCTATTGTAAAAAAGGCCTTCTATGAAAATCTTCATTTCCCCTTCTTTGCACTTGTTTTCCAAAACGTTCAGATTATGCCTAATTCAGTCCAGATCTATTCTGATTTAACCTACATCCTCACATTTCACTTTTATTTGCTTGCTGATATTAAGAGTTTCATCACTATATCTGGTCAATGAAGCACATGCTCAGGATCTTTGTCAGGTGCATATTTTGTCTCAAACATAAACATTTAAGGTATTTTCCATTCTAAACATTTTCTGCCTGTCTTCCTCCTACAATTTTAATAGAACTGCTTTAAAAACTTCTATTCAGTCAATCGGCCAGTTAGTTAGACTATCCATTCCACTCAGATTAAAAAAATCTATAGAAAGGTATAGAATAATACTTATCAAAGGCCATTTTCTAAGCCTGTTATAGTTGGGTGTGCTTTCTTGTAGAATATAACGTATGAAAAGATGCCTGATGGCACAACTGAGTAAACAAGCCTTTGAATATTGGCTGACAGAGACAGTGATTCCATTTTCTCCATTTAGTCTTTAATTTTGTCTCTTCATTATCATACATATGTTACATTTGCAGAATCTCAAATTCTGCTCTTTACCATCCTGCCAAAAATCCTTGGCTTCTACAGACCACATTGCTTTGATTTACTTTCAGCATAGCTGACAAAGCAGAATGTATTTGCTGGAACTAACAAAATTTATCCAAATAATTTTAAAGAGTCGAACTTGTGTTAACAACTTACAATCCCTCTTTTCAATTTTTTTTAAAACAGATGACTATAGAAAATAGAGCCAAGTCTCTCACAACTTTGTCAGCAGCTTAAGTATTTTGTAATTTGAATTTCGTTTTTGCTTATGTTCTAAAACTACATTTCCCCAACCAACAAGTTATATTTAGCTAAAATCAGCCTGTTTAGTGCAATTTTCTGATTCAGGATATATTTGGCCTGAGCGTGCTAAGAATAATCTGCTCTGAACCTCAACTATGTGAGAAAGTGTATTATCCATGCATCATTGAAGGGGAAAAAAAACTGAGGGCAGGAATTAAGAATAACCTTTTTAGTTCATATCTGATTAAAAGCTGAAAAGCAACCAATTCTTTTTTAACCACCAGATATGTGAGTTACTCTTACTTGTGAGAAATCTACATTGTAATGATAATGAAAACCTCTTTCTTAACTAGTGTACTTGAAAGATATCATGCCCTCTGTTCCATTATTAATACAGCAAAACCACTGGAAAGCTAAGTGCAAATACAATCTACTTAATGTCATTCAGCACAACAATACTTTCCATTTTAAACTATAGCATGCATAGAATAGCAATGAAATATACATGACTCTTTAAAGCTTGTGCTAGTCCCAAGGAAAAACAGTTCAACCGACATGTTTATGTTTAACATCATTTCAATTTAGTTATATGGATTTGGGAATATTTCTGTAAATGGGAAAATATTAATACAGTTTAAAAACACATTACTAATTAGATTATCTAATTTTTGAGGCTTGACATAAATAGACCATTTTTCCAAATGTATGATAGCAAAGTGATGGCAAATTTTGGAACATGAAAACCTAAAAATAATCCAGTAATTTATACATTTGTAGAGGACTTTAATGAGAGCATAATTCATGATGGACATGCTGATCGCTCAGAGACAGAATATGTACTTTGTATATAGAAATTCCAAAGTAGAGGTGGGAAATGTTCGATCTGAACCCTATAAGAATCTGTTTTCATATGCAGAACCATCGAGAAGCTCTGCTCCCAATGGGAAATTTTGTCAGAGTGCTTGTGCATAAAAATATCTATAGAAGAGAGAGAGGGACCAAAATTTCTTTGAAAAGCATTTTGAAAAATCACTTTCAAGGAATAGCATTGCAAACCCTCTTAGGAGGTAAACATGAAAGACTATTCAATTGGGACTTCCTTTAAATTCCTAAAAAAAATCTGTCTAAAGCAGGGGTGCAATCTAAAAATTTTCGCTACCAGTTCTGTGGGTGTGGCTTAATTGGTGGGTGTGACTTGGTGGTCAGGTGACCAGGTGGGCGTGGCCAAGTCACTTTGCCTTTTTTTGACCTACAAAAAAGCTCAAAAACCAACTTTCACACTTTACACACACACACACACACACAACACATCACAACACAACTTACACACAATGTAAAAGCAGCTGTGCTTGACCCAAAATGGTCCCTGAAACAAGCAGGAACATCACACAGCCACAAAAAGCTCAAAAACCAACTTTCACACTTTACACATATACAACACAACTGACTCACACACAATGTAAAAGCAGCTGTGCTTGACCCAAAATGGCCCCTGCAAAAAAAGCTATGTCTAAAAAAAACCTCCTAAAAAACCCCCTACTTAGCTATTTGTTTTGAGGGGGGGGGGGGGGGGGGGGGGGGGGG
>JANHFM010010004.1:0-10314 GCA_032468115.1 Grayia smithii
AGGAAGGAAGGAAGAAAAGAAGGAAGAAAGAGAGAAAGAGAAAGAATAAAGGAGGGAGGGAGGAAAAGGAGAGAGAGGGGGAGGGAGGGAGGAAGGAAGGAAGGAAGGAGAAAGAAAAGAAAGAAAAGGAGGGAGGAAAAGTAAGGAAGGAAACAGTTGAAACTGTTAAAGCTTCAGAATGATTTACTAAAACAAGATTCTACTACATTGAGTTTACAAAGGAATCAGGTGAACTGATGCAGCTGACACTCAGCAGTAGCATCTATAAGGGACAGGCCTAGGAACCAGAATCTCCAAGTGGAACAGAATTTAACAGGGGAACAAGAAGATGTAGCAAAAGAGGACAACGGGACCTTGCCATTTCTGTCAGAACTTCTGAAGAAACACCGCAGTCAAAGGATTTGGAGGAATCTGTCATAAACCTCATTGATATCACTGAATCTAACTAAAACCTAAATCCAAACTTTTTAGACTGATTTTCAAGGTGAAGGACTAGAATAGGCTTTTGCCATAGGTAGCCAAAATGCTTTCATATTTGGCTTATGCTGCTGCCTTTGTCAATTCTGTCTTATGCAAATGATAGCTTTACCCATGTGCAACCAAATGTTTCTAGCTGGTATGATTCAGTGATAGGACTTATAATACTGTGCAAATAGGCACACTCTGTTAAGTTTTGAATTGCTCTATGATTATCATGGTGGATTATGCCATTCATCAGGGTGAATACAATAAAAATATTACAGTACAGATGACTTCAGATACAGGGCAATGAGAATGCTGTGGACTGATTTATTATCATCTGCCAAAGCCCCTTTAATCAAAAAGTAGGATTGCTGAAGAACTGTAAATTAAACTCACAATCTATTTTATCCAGTGGAATTTGTCCAAATATTTGAAGGTAGGGACGATAAAGGACCCTCCTGAAAATCCACTCAGCACGACTGTCATCAGGATGAAGCAAAGCTTGTGTGGCTACACCGTATGCAATAAGCCACACACTCAGGAAAAAGAGAAAGAAAAAAACATCCTTCATCTGTAAAAATAAATAAATAAATGCAAAACTAAAATCTGAAACTATCTTCCACTACATTTTTCCCCTCCAGATATGTTATAGTCCCAAGGCATCTGGAAAAGTCAAGTTGGGGGCTACTGGATTAGAAAATTCAAAGAGAATCACTATGGATTTCTTTTCCTTGTCACCATGTATTCTCAAAAATCTTCTTTCATGCTGAACTAAGACTTAGACTTCTTGGAAGGACTAGTGTTGTGGCCCCGACTCCCAAGCTTGTCTTAACCGAGGAAGGGGACTCTGAGGATGAAAGGGAGAAACTAGCAAGACTTTCCTCTCCAGGACCCTCCTCTCTGGCAATGCCTCAGGTTCCATTTGAAGACCGAGAGGAATAGCCTGAGAGTGGCCAGGACGGAAGCATCTCAGAGCAGCAGCAGCAGCAGCAGCAGATAGAGAGCACTGATGACGAATCCTAGCTTGATCCCAGGCAGCGTCGCAGAGACAAATATGCACAACAACGTAGGAGGCAAGGAGAGCCAGAGATTAAGCTGAGTCACTGAACCACACCCCACAAAGTATAAAAGTGGGTGTGGCTGCTCGTTAGACCTTGTGTTGAACAAAGTTCATAACCTGCTAGTCACATCTTGTTACCTGTCTGAAACCTTGCTTGTAATCCCTTGGACTGAACTCTGGACTGGACTTTGACGAACTCTTTTGGACATTCTGTTTTGTGGACTAATTACTGAATTTTGGACTGGATTCTGACACACTCTTTTGCCTTGTTATGTCCTAATTGCGGAACGCTTGAGATACTGAACTAACTTGGCCGGCCATTCGCATGTCACTGCCAAGGTTCGCATGTCGCTGCCAAGGTCTTATCTGTCAGCAATTACAGAGATTTGAGAATTTAACCCTTGCCAATCGTGCCTGCTTGTGTGTCCATTTGTGATTCAGGGAGGGGGGACAGAACAGTATTGCTGCTGCTGTTGGATCTGAGAACCTGAACAACAGTGTCCATTGCATAATAATTTGTTTTGAAGGTGCCATTTTAACTGACAGTAAAGCCCAGTTGGGCAAACTATAAACCTAAGACATAATTACATGAATTAAAACAAAAAAGCAAGCGAAAAAGAGAGATGTCTGAAAGTGACATTTACTTTCCCATCTGCATTTTGTTGGGACTAAACCTTGCTTCCATAAGCCCCTCCCACCATTGTTCTCTTGCTATATTTCCTGACTAATTTCTCTAAAATGAATTGGTTAGTTTGTTCATTTGTTTGTTAAATCTGTATAGTCACTCAGCTCATAAGTCTGATTCTGGATGGTTTACAACAATTGAAACAGCAGCAGGAATGGTAAAAATAAATAAGTATAACAGCACAGCCATTCTAAACCCATAATTTAAAATATGAAACATAGTCACAGTTTTACCCAGTTTTAAAAATGAAGTAGAAACAGTAGGAACAACGATATCAAGGACAAGTTTCAGCAAATGATAAACTACAGTTGGGCTTCCTCCAAGTCCTTTCAAATAATTATTTTTAACGTTGTCCACAGAGGGCAGTTCTTCTCACACTGATTTGTTAGTAAGGATTCCTATAATTCAATACAGCTTTCTTCTGAGAATGTAGGAAAATTCTGATATGCATAGAAATGCATAGATATGCGCAAAATCGGCTTCATTCTGCGTTTACAGTATTTTTGAATGCACATAAACACCACCCATCCACAAATATGGATTATTATAGTAATCTGGAGAAACACCTAAAGAACTAAATGTCCACTAGGCTCTTCCCTGTTCCATAACCACCACCACCTTAAAATAAAACAAATATTTGGAGGGAAATAGAAGGAAATCCCATTTTTAATCCTATAATAAGGAGGACTAATGAAGCCAACTGCCTGAACTTGGACTTTTCTATTCACTTATCCAGTTTCCAAGGGTAATATTGAATGGCTGAATCACGCACAACCACTTCCATCTGTCCATAGTTGAAATTCCAAATATTGTTGCACATTCAGTCATTATGCTTTTGTTTACATACACTGAGACTTTAAACAGCCCAAATCACAGAAAGATTCCAGAGGACATCCTATATTTTCCAGATCCTTCCAATTCTCACTCTGAAAACTATCACAGATATCCAATTCTGTTGGTGTGGGCAGAACACATTTTATCTCTCCTAAATATCAACCACAAAAGACAAACTCTGGGGAAGAGAGTGGATTACAGCATAACAAATGTTCAGGGATGGGGAAGGACGAGAACACCTCAGTAAAGGAGGGAAGAAGGATTGTTGATAAAAACAATATACAGTCTGCCATTGCTGATTATTCTCTCCCAAAGTAAAGAATAAATAGTCTTTATTTGGAACACATGGGTTTCCCAAGGAATCAGTGGAAAGGTCTGTAAGAGATAAACTTGTATAATCAAAGGATAAAATGGCAAGCATTAGGCAAGTTAATAAGGAAAGACATGAGATCGGCTGTCACCATACAAGCTGGGAAATGGGCACCTTATAAAATTCATTCTTCTTCATCTCTGTCTTTATCTGAACATTGAATGGTCCACATAGCCCAGTAAATAATTATGGCCAGTAATTCAACAGAGAGCTAGAATTAGCAAAAAGGACAATTTGAGTAAATGACACTTCTTCACTTCAATTCATTGTCTAGAGCAGGGGTGTCAAACTCACATTGTCACAGCAGCATCACGTGACATATTGGGACTTTTCCTCTCTTTGCTAAACCAGGTGTGGGCATGGCCAGCCCGTGACACATCAAGCCAGTGGGCTGGGAGTTTAACAGCCCTGGTCTAGAGCAAGAGTTTCCAATCTTGGGCTGAATGGGAAATTCTGGGAGTTGAATCTTAAAGTTGCCAAGTTTGGGAAGACCTTGTCTAGACACCCTATTAGTATTGAATTTTCCCCAAAAAGCAGCTATGACAAGAGTTGCAATCTTAGTGAAGGCAAAAATTCTAGGGAATTCTGAATTTTCATATACATAAATTTATCCCGCCTGCTTAAGAATATTGTAAAAAGTGCAAAGGTGCTTATTATTTCTCAGAAGAAATGGAATTAATTTAGTTAGTTTGATTTAACTGGTTAAATTAATTTAGTTAACTAACAAATAATGTATTCACTGGAATACATTATTCTGTGAAAAATCAAGAGACTTTCCTGGACCACTTAATCTCTATTTATTCAGGGCGTAGTAGAGTCTGTAATCTGAACATCTGCAAAACTTCCAGAAGGATATAAAACAAGACATCAACCAAAGTAATATTCCAAATAATATTGGAAGCTCTCCAAATGACATTCTTAATGCTTAGAGCTTAAGAAGAGAGCATAGTTAAGGATATTGTATTCCAAATCACTCAATTGATGCCATGAATACCTGCATTCTGAACATCAGGAGCAGTTAAGCAGCACCGAATGTAAGACAAAGCTACAAAGCTCTGGGCTGCAAAACTATATAGGTATATAAACAGGTACAAAAAACTGTATTTGCTGCCATTTGTGGTACTCTGGATTTGTGCAGTATCTTGTAGCCTTAATATAGGAGAGCTGATATAATTATTGGATAGGTAGTTGTCTCTGTGTATGTATGTTTGTTTATTTGTTTCGTACAATTGATAAATAAATGAATATCTCCAACTTGTCATATAGGACACACGACTGGAAGGCTCCGAATGCTGTTCATCTCTCAGATATTCCATCTAGCACAAATCCACTTTATAAAGCATCTCTGAATGTGCTTCTAAGAGAAATTTAATTGGATTTCTTTATGGCTTGTATCAGTCCCGTGGAAAATTATGTAAGAATTGCACGATTCAATCTTAGCGTGCATTTCAGTCACTTTATTTTTAATCACAGCAAAAAAAGAATTCTCCTTTTAAAAAAAAAAAGGGTGTGAAATGAAAACAGCCTCTGCAAAGCCATAACCCAGCATCATTTGTAACTTCACAATCAATGTCCATATGTCATTGTCCTAACTCGGGGTAACATAAATGTGCAAATTATAAGCAATTCATGATAAATTCTAAAACCTTTCAAGACCTGACATTGTTAGGAAAAAAGTCCTGCCTTTCATGCCGTCCCCATTTCTGAATCAAAGTATATGCTTCGTGCACCAAAGGAAAAAAAGAAAATAATACTGCTCCATCTCATTATTAGATCTGCCGTTCCGAATAATGGCAAGTCAGACAATTACAGCGCTAAGATTTTGTGGACAAGCGTACCAACGTATAGTTTTGTTATTCCATATTACTTTATAATGAAGAAGAGCCCACAACATAACTTTATTTTGTGAAAATGATTTGTTTTTAAGTGGACCAGACCATAAATGGGGACAAGGATCCTGTTGTTCTCAGATAGTCATTTCAACAACCATCAATTTTCTCAACTCTGGCGGTATCTTTCAATATTATCAACATTTCTTCTCCTTTAATTTAAATAATTATAAGTACTGTACATACATAGATAATGAATCTCATTATATTGATTAATGCTGCATTTAATCAATGTGAGAGGACCCACAATTAGATCGGTGGTAGGGTTCTACTGGTTCGCCTTGGTTCGGGTGAACTGGTAGTGGCAGCGGCAGGAGGCCCCACCCACCTGCCCGGATATCATCACGGACACTCTGTGCATGCAGACAGTTCCAAACCGGTAGTGAAGGTAAATGAAACCCACTACTGAATTAGATACACAATTAGAAAGGATCACAAAAAAGCATTTTCTAGAGACCATTGTTTTTTTAAACCTAGCATCTTTAAGATATGTGGACTTCAACTTCCAGAATTCAGCATGTTGGCTCAGGAATTCTGGAAATTGAAGTCCACATATCTTAAAGTTGCTGACCTTCTGAAACACTAGACCAAAGTTATTGACTTCATTGTCATGTAGACCAAACAACAACTTGGAAATAGGAACATAAGTAAAGATACAGTACATAAAAAGTTGCTTATGTCTATTTGCAAATGGATTCTGCTTTATAGCAGCTACTTTCTCTGTATGGCCTTATTATTTTGACTTTAAGAGTGTCCATTTTTTCTTGAAAACTTTGCCAGGAGTTTTGTTTTTCCCCCTTGAAGTTTGAGATAACTCTCAAACAGCTCTCAAAGCTGTTTGAACAGCTTGAGTACCCACTGATGTAAAGGCTAAATTCCACCTGAATACCTTACCACCATCATGAAAAATGCATACCTATTACCAGCGGTGAAATACACTTACCTTCACTACCGGTTCGGGAATCTGAGTGCATGTGCCTCTTCTATGCATGTGCAGAGCCTTCTGCGCATTCGCAGAGGGTCAAAAACGGGACATAATGATGGGCGGAGCCTCCCGCCGCCAGTGCTACTGGTTCGCACGAGCCGGATAAACCCATCCGGATTTCACCGCTGCCTATTACCTATTTCCCTATCTGATTTTACAAGTTTCTACCTATACCATCTTGAAAAACATGCTTTTTGGCTCCTTTTCCCCAGATTGATTAGGGTCTTTTGTTCATTATGTTTCATTGTTTTCCCATTTCTTTATTTGGTACAGGTAGTCCTCAATTTACGAACACAATAGACTAATTGCTAAGTGAGATAGATTTTTGCCTCATTTGATGACCTATCTTGTCACAGTTGTTAAACGAATCACTGCAATTGTTAAGTTAATAACACAGTTGTTAAGTGAATGTGGCTTCCTCATTGACTTTGCATGTCAGGTCACAAAAAGTGATCACATGACCTCGGGACACTGCAACCTGTCATAAATATGAATCAGTTGTTAAGCCTGTTGTTAATCATGTGATCTTGGGGATGCTCCAAGGTCATAAGTGTTAAAAATGGTCATAAGTCACTTTTTTCAGTGCCATTGTCACTTCATTGTCACCTCACTTCATTGTCACTAAACAAACTGTTGTAAGTCGAGGACTACCTGAATTAGATGCCAATTTCTGCCTTTCTGGATCGCTAAAGCCCACTTTTCTCATCTGGCCTTTTCCTTTCTCCACCTACTTTGCTAAAATTTAACGAAGACTGGTTTTATTTAACAAAGAAAGTTTTATTTTAATGTCAATTGAATAGTTACTTTCAACACTGACTTTCCAAGTATTGCACAGTGGAAAACAGCCAGATCAGGGGTGAAATCCAAAATTTTTCCCTACCGGTTCTGTGGGCGTGGCTTGGTGGGCGTGGCAGTGGAAGGTTATTGCAAAATCTCCATTCCCATCCCACTCCAGGGGAAGGATACTGCAAAAGCTCCATTCCCACCCCATTCTGGAGCCAGCCAGAGGTGCTATCTGCTGGTTCTCTGAACTACCCAAAATTTCTGCTACCAGTTCTCCAGAACCTGTTAGAACCTGCTGGATTTCACCCCTGAGCCAGATCTATGCGTGCACTCATACTGTCTCTTCTTACACAAACTCTTTGGTTGAATACAAAGAAACATAATAATCTCCAGAGTCCAGTTGCAACAAGAAAGGTTTAATGCCACATTCACCACCAGTGGAAGAGATCCTGATGTGTGAAGGAATAGGAGAAAGCCATTAAAAAAAAATTGCATTGCAAAAACCGTGTTCTACCACCTCTCTAAGCTTTCTCCAGGCTTAGAATCTTTTACGGAAATTTACTGTAGGTCTGTGTTGACAGATTGTATTGCTATTTTTTTTAGAGAGAAAGAGAGAGAGAGAGAGAGAGAGCTATGGAGTGACAAGTAATTCTCTGAGGTTCCCTGAAGAACTGTGTGAATCACCATTTCTTTCTCACAGGTGCAATAGAACCACAATCCCTGGAAAATATCTGTATCTTGACACTTTCTTCAACTTAACTAGTAAGAAAACATCAAGGGGGGGGGGGTGTTCTACTCATCTAACCGGCAGCGACCTCTCTTCTTATTCACAGATTAAATAAATATATCTCTTAATTGCATTTTTTTTCTGAAGTCTTTGTGTATGTATACAGGTGGTCCTTGACTTACAGCATTCAAAGTTGCAACAGCACTTTAAAAAAGTGACTTATGGCTGTTTTTCACACTTACGACCACTACAGTGTCCCCATAGTCACGTAATCAAAATTCAGATGCTTGGGAACTGACTTGTATTTATGATGGTTGCAGTGTCCCAGGATCACGGGATCATCTCCTGACAAGCAAAGTCAAAGGGGAAACCCAATTCACTTAACTAATTTAACAATGTTTAATAACTTTTAGTAACAACTGTTACTAACTTAACGACTGCAGTGATTCGCTTAACAACTGTGGCAAGAAAGGTCATAAAATGGGGTAAAATTCACTTAACTGTCTCACTTAGCAACAGAAATTATGGGCTGAATTGTTTGTGGTCATAACTCAGGGACTACCTGCAATGTGTCTCCCTAAATTCCTGTAATGAGTTTCACCTCTGTTTTAGAACAGCAAGTCATCACCTAGAAATTTCCATTCCGGAATGTAAAGAATTAGTATTTGAAGGAGACTTTAGAAAACTTTGTTCAGAGATTATTTTTTTTTTGCACTCAAGTTTTTTTATGAGGAAATTGATATTGGGCCAGTTATGAATCAACCTCCCTGTCCAAAGGATGATTCTTAGGGAAAAGTCTTAATCATTAGCATTTAATCATGTTTTACTCCTTCTTTGAGTTCTAAAGCTATTAGAGTAATGTGTAGCAATTGACTGTTATTTACTTTTTGGGCTGCTGAAGCTGCTAATACTGTGTTACTTTATCAAATAATTTGTCTCCATTAGAATAACAGGTGGCAACTATACTTCTTTTTTTTGTAGGTGGCCATTACTGAGGTAATTCCTCTTCATTTATGTTCCCCTCCACCATTCTAGGGAAACATTTTATATAGATCTGAATAAATGGACTTCTTAGTCCCATATTCATTCACTGACTTAGATACATTACGCTTTTCTAAAATTTCAATTTGTCTATCAATCAAAAGTAAGTAATAAGATTGAATTTACTGGACTGTCATCTAAATCCAATCTCAAATGTAAATTCAGAGATATTAATGTTATTTCCTCCAGATGCGTCGACTAGCATAAATTATTGAAGAACTAAAAAGAACAATAATATTACTATGCATTGTGTTTAATTTTATTTCTCCTTAATAAGGCATTACGTCTAAAAATTATTCAACTTCCTGCTGGAAAAAGTAGCAGTGGCATGTATTTCTATCACACTTTCTATTTCATATTTACTAAAAGTAGCTAGCATTGAAAAACTATAAAAATTACATTTTGTAATATCTGGTGAATGAGGTTAGACATATGGTTGACAAAGGCTTCTTCCCTCACACGAATTGATCTGAGTGTATAGTAATAAATTTATCTGTCTGAATTTCTGAGGTGCAGAAGTTTTAGCTATCACTAGCAGTATTCAAACTCTGCCTGCCAAAAGTATTAAAGATTTGAGCTGTATTTCCTGCCTCCAGTTGATGGATAAGACTTTTATCATATCATAAATATTTGATCTATGAGAGAATTGCAGAAAGTTTCATCCTAAGATCGACACTTATTTTGGACAAGTATGTTCACTATTTCAGACCCTTTCAAGGATTTTTCTCTCCTAGGCAATATGTCAAAATATAAACATATTGCATAACCATTTGGTCATCTGTTTTTTAAAAAATTATTTTGCTGTATAGACTTTCCAGAGTTTGTCTGATTGGGGCAGTGTATGAAATGTGTAAAATAAATAAATAAGCAGCATACAAGTTATTGATTTTAGCATACATTTAATGGAATCCCTTTGGATGGGTTGTACCTATTCTCTAAATATGGGGGGGATGAAGGCATGTTGTTCCTTATTTTCCAAACTCATAATGCAGACGTAGCTATCTTAAGCTTACATTTATCCTCGTCACAGAAAATGGAGACAAGACCAAACATGGAAAAGAAAACAAACCAGAGTTAAAACTCAAATGCTTCTCCATTTACCAGCTTCAAACTTGTTCAGTGTATACATTTATCAAAGAGAAAAATGTTTGTGACTTTGATTTCAGAAGCTGAAAATGGGAGAGTGAAATTCCCTTTGAGCAGTGAAATCATTGAGAAGTTTTTTTTTTAAAGGAGAACAGGTTGAATGGATGTTCCAGAAGGTCCCATATTGTTGTACCATTATATGATTCAGCATCCTCTTTCTGTATTGACCGCTTCTTGATTGAACAACACCAGTATGAGTTACAGTACATACCCCATACACCAGTGGTGGAATTCCATTTTTTTTACTACTGGTTCTGGCTTGGTGGGCGTGGCAGGGGAAAGATATTGCAAAATCTCCATTCCCACCCCACTCTGGGGCCAGCCAGAGGTGG
>JANHFM010010004.1:76148-89686 GCA_032468115.1 Grayia smithii
GCGGAGATCAGGGGCAGTCCGGAGGTCGGTGGGAAGTCCATTCCAGAGGGTCAGTGCGCCCACAGAGAACGCCCTCGACCACAAACATGTGGGATTGCAATTCTAATTTCTATTAAGAAATGCTAGCAAATCTTTTTCTGTGTAAGAATTGTCCCAATCTTACGAAAAGTACTGCAATCTTTCATTATATATAAGTTACAGGCCTGCATTAAAAAAATACATGTTAAACTTCTTGAAGGGGTACAGTACAGTTCTTATATACTTTTACTGGTATGATCAATCAAGTACAGGTAGTCCTCGACTTACGATCACAATTGAAACCAAAATTTCTGTTGCTACGTGAGACATTTGTTAAGTAAATTTTGCCCCGTTTTATGACATTTCTTGCCCACAGTTGTTAAGTGCACAGAACTAAATATATACCTGTATTCATCTTGAAGGCATGGAGAGAGTATGCATGTGAGGAATGGACAACGTGTCACACTGTAGGCTTTGCCACTTTTGCACATGCCCGATATCATAGTGGTAAAGCTGTAGGGCTTGTGTTATGCTGTTGTGACACTTGTGTTGTTATTTTGACCAAACTGTTAAGATTCTGTGGACCTGATGCTTCTACCTGGTTGAATATTTCTCTGTGTACTAAAATTTGGTGGTGAGTTCATTTAATAATTTTACCTGTGTTTTCTAATCACAGGGTTGATAAGTTCTGAATATCATCACTGACCGTATAAACATCTAAGCATGTCATGGATTTAAAAAAGTTTGATGATAGAATCGTGATTTCATTACATTAGGTGCAGTTATAATAATTAGATTTCTAAATGTGAAGCTAATAAAGCTTGACATCTACATACACACACACACACACACTGCTGAATGTTGATCAGAATGCTGAGATCAGAAAAGAGGAAAAATATTGAGAGAGAGAATTTTATATATGAATTCATGAGTACAGATGTATTTTGTATAAATAGCAAATATAAGCAGAATTTACAAATCCTAATTTGGTAAGAAAGCATTGTGGTGAGCAGCAGGGAATAAAGCAATGGGAACAAATTTTACTCTTGAGTATATATTGTTTCCTTGAGAAATGCTGCAATAAAAAAATCTAAGATTGCTGCTCTCATATCTGCTCTGTGATGTAGCTGTAACTACTTCCAGAGAATATTAGCTGTGATCACTCTGCTTTGTAAACTCTGTTTCAAAATATTAAGACTCATTGCTTGTAAAATGTGTATCTATCTATACACTCCTTATGAATTTCCAGTGCTCTGTAAAAAAGGCAAATCAGATCTGTTCCAATTTTCCAAAAACCAATAATGTTTAAATTATGATGTTGATTTTAATCTCAAACTGTGACTTATTATACAGGTGATAAGCAAATCTTATCAGACTTCCATCTTATACCTCTTGTTAAAAAAAAAAAAGCCTAAGTATCTACTGTAATTAAAAAAACGAAAAACAGCACAAAACAAAGCATGCTAAAATTCCATATGGAAAAGATAAGCAATCTCTGACTGGAATAACGCATGTTACTTTTTCCGGTTTTTCTCTTGGTAGAAATAGTCAGAAGGGGGGAAAAATTGCCTTAAACAGACCAAAGACAACATGCTATGAAGAGAGACCTTTTTAAAAAAAACACTATTTGCTCATTTTTTAAATGAACAGAGTTGCAACTGAAGGCATGAAAACCCTCTTGAAATCTTAAAATAAGATATACTTGAAAAATTTCAAAGTTCTACCGAGTGGCTTTGGAATTACCAGTCAGGAATTTACATGATTTTACTGATAGTGGTAGGTGTATTACATATGCAAATTTATTGTCTTCTGGGATGATAGGACAAAGACAAATGTTAGCAGTCAGGTTTACGGATTCAAACCCTACTCTTATCAAAGCATGAGAAATTACAAATTCCACCAAGCACAATGTTATTTTTCTAATGTATCTCTGATCTATAATGAGAAGCAATCTAACGTATAGATTTTGCATTCAATAACCCTGTCAAAAACTACATCACACATCAAATGTTAATGGCGCTGGGGAGTTGGGGTGATTAATACCATAACAAATGGTATATATTACAAAATTTCTTTTGTTCTTTCCTCACAATGATGCATACAGCCAGAATTTAACCTTTAAGGGTTAAAGAGTTTAATCAATGTCAATGTCTGATCTTCTGAAGGCAATAAAGAACAGACTGTCTAGCGATACCCAACAGAATATCACTTTGTCAAGCCACAAAGCGCCCAAAAGCTTGTCAAGTAAGTTACCAGAAACCTCTTTGTGGTTAGAACTCAGCTCCTTCCTGCTTGACCTATTATTTGATATTTGACCACTTGGTTGCAAGACACTTGCTCTTTCCAGCTGAAATGTCACTGGGGCATCTTGTCAGCTCCCCGACATCTTGGCCTGACATACAATTTTACTTTTGTGTGCTACAAGGCAGAAAATACAGGGCAATGGCCTTGTTTTAAATTCTGTCAGCATCAAAGATGGGCGTCACTCTTGGGTCCTACCAACAACAACAACAACAAAGAAAGCAGCTTATTTTTGAAGGTCAGAGCAGCCATTACTTTAAAGTCTTGAAACTCGGACTAAATTTATTACCTGCGATGCTGGCTTGAGAACTGCCCTTATGAAAGCACATAAACACATCCTCTCCAAATCTCCCTACACCATTGTTTCTACTTCCTGATCAAATGCCGACTTGATAAAAAAAAAAGGGGGGGGGGCCGTTAGGGACCGGATTCTGCACTTAACTTGTTCAAATGGGCAAGTGGTATCATGTAGCTTTACAAGGCGCAACCTGACCTTCTCACATTGACCAAGAGTGACATAATTGTGCAGGAGGAGAAGCAGTCACATCATTTCTGTTTTGCACAACCTGCTTAAAGTTTGCAACTAAATGCTTGTCTTCAGTTGAGCTGACAAGAGAGAAGAGAGGGCTCAGTGAACCATGGCAGGGCTGCCATGAAATGACAGGAATCATTGGCATACATTTCAAATAGCTCTCTCAATCCTATTAAAGTATTGCAGCCCTGTTTTAAAATAGACAAGTATGAAACAACTTTGATAGATAGAGAATAAAATGGCTTATTGATTTTTTTTTTTAAAGTCTGAGGAAAATTACCCCAAATGTGTCATTCTTTAACATTTAAAAATATATTACATAAAAATGAGCTACCACGGTAAATAAAAGTTGGGTTTTTTTAAAATGACCCTTCTACTATGCTGGGCATGGGATGTGCGGCATGTGTGAATATGGCCCCCTCCTTCCTCCCATAAAGAATGTAAAATTAACGCCATAGAAATGCATAGAGAGCAAACTTCAATTCAAAGGCTAAAATATCCTAATAAAATCAGACTTTAATTAATTCTCTTCCAGCTGCTTACAAAATGACTAGATTCTAGCATCCATTTGGCATTGCTCTTTTGGCAGACATGACATACAGGTTTGAAGGAAAGGATGATGAAATTGGAGGTCTATTATGTGCCGGGGTAAAAGGCAGATCATAATCTGATTCGGACTTCAGTGGCAAAAACCCTGGAAGACAGCCTTGATCTAGCTGGGGTAAAGAGCTTGACACAGTAAGGATGCTTGAAGCGTTTCGTGAATCCTGGAAAAAAAAATAAGACAACAAAAACATTTTCCATTAATTAGTTCATAAACACAGTAGATATTATCTCTAGAATGTAGTCCTTGTTTAGCAATTGCCTCATTTAGCAATTGTTTGTAATTACGGTGGTGATGAAAAGTAACTTTACAATCAATCTTCACATTTACAACCTTTGCTTTACAAGCAAAGGAAAAGTGAAGTATGATGGTAAGAATGGACTGTGGTTTCATTTAGTGACCAAAGTGCTGGTCCCAATTGTGATTGCTAAATGAGGACTACAGGAAATATGCATAACTTTCAGCTCCACTGATTTCAAAGAGATGAATGTATACTGTATATATCTATTGACTGTGCCCATTAATAACAACTTCTAAAAGTGCAGTTGGTTCTTTGGCTTATACGATACTTTGATGACATATGTTCTTTTTAAACATTTGAATATAGTTTGCTGTCTGCTGTCATGCACTGGTTTATCTGCACATCTGATTACCTGGATTTCTTAAACTTAAAGTAAATCTTACAAACAACAAATAAAAACAGAAGTGTTTACTAAACCCTTTTTGAGAAAAGGTGTCAGAAATGGTTATGAGTTTCAAATATTTACCAGTTTTACCTTTCTTTGTCTGGAGTACTTTAAAAGTTGTCAATAACCATCTTTTGCTTTCCATAAGGACAGTCCTGTGTACTAATAACTTAAGAGTCCATGCATAGTAAAAGAAATTACTTGCAAACTGAATTCTTGTTTAGAAATCTCTAGTAAAACTCCGGCAAATTTTCCAAATTGTATATTAACACTCTTTGAATATAGCAAGGGTTAAATGATTTTTAAAAAAGCTGTACCCAACCTTAATGGCTCCATGGACTAGCAGCAGTGGTGGTGGTGGCAGGGGAGGTTTCCTATCCTAGCTCCTGCGCATGCGCAAATGAAACTTTGCATGCACACCCGCCACTTCCATGGCTCAGTTCCCAAAGGGCAGTGGACTGGTACCAATCTGCGGCCCAGGGGTTAGGGACCCCTGCTTTAAAACATATAATCTCAGTCAAATATATATACCCAAGAATCTAAAATAGACCAGTCACAATGCACTGTTGTTGAAATGCCATGGCTTACATTGGTGGACTAAATAAATAAATAAAGTTGTTTGATATAAGCAGGGGTGGGTTCTACTTACCTTTACCACCGGTTCTCTTCATGCACGCGCTTTGCGCCTGATCGGCGCGCACACGCTTGCTTCGCTCGCGTATGCGCCAAACGGGTGCTCCAAGTATGCGCACTAAATACTTTTTGGGAAAACAGCTCAAAAAAAGCGCTCTGCACATGCGCAGAGAAGTTTAGCCCAGCTGATGGGCGCTTTTTAGTTGATTGCCGCACTTCAGCTGGGCTAAACAGCTCAAAAAAAAAGGAGAAAGGTAAGTACAGGCGGGCGGGTGGACCCAGCTCCCAGCCGTGGAGAACTGGTTCAGTGACGTCACACCGCGTGAACCGGGCCGAACCGGGAGCAACCCACCACTGGATATAAGGCAGTATTTGTAATTCTGCTACTGTGAATTCTGGGGGCTTTTTAAGAGCTTTTTTTCTTGCCATTTCTATTACCGTTACTGGGAAGAGGTGAAAATCAATGGCTCTATCTATCACATAATTCAGCAATTTTCTTTGATGTTGGCTCTTTGATTTCCTGGTATTACACAAGGTTATCTTGGAGCTGGGTGCAAAGCTGGACCTTTAAGACCCACCCCTATGGCAGCAATTTCAAAAGGTTACCCCCAGGAGAAGTAGTCATCATTTCAGTTCTGCAATGATTAAAAAAAAATATATTTTTTTTGTAGACAAAATAGAAACACGAGTTTTCAGGACAGCTGGATTTTAGTCTAACAGTGCCTAGCTGTGTTACTCTCATCAAAGTCAGGTATTTGCACATTTGTCCCAAAGGTGCTTTTTCAGGAGGGAACTGAACTTTCTTGTTTTTTTTCTTTGAAGACGTTTTGCTTCTCATCCAAGAAGCTTCTTCAGCTCCTTTGGGACAACCATGACCTGGATGACTGAGAATCTCTACAGACTATTTTGCACATGTATTATTTAAATCAGCAAGTTATATATACATTTATCTGAATGCTTAAGCACAAGAAGAAGCTTCTTCTTGGATGAGAAGCAAAACGTCTTCAAAGAAAAACAATAAAAAAAAAAGATTGGATGTCTTCATTTACTTCGAGCGAAGGATGAGCTTCTGTACAAATGTGTGCTATATTTTAAATGATGCTGCCGAACAACGATGAAGCTAAATGTCTTGCTTAAGTAAATGACATCAATAAATAGTAGGAGCTAAAGGTCAGCTAAATCTGCATGTTTTCTGGCACTATTGTCTCTTCAAATCAACATCCTCCGGGTTAAAGGACATTTTGGGGCTCACATTTTTTTAACTCCTCAAAAACCAACCTTTTTTTTTTTAAAGAAACAAAAAAGGGAGGACAATAAAAAAACAACAACTTCAAAAGTCCAAAGAAGGGGAGAAGTTAAAAAAAATATATCAGTTTTCCTTGGGGAGCCACGCTCAACAAAAGTATGAAACGTAATGATTGGCAGCTAGTCAATAGAAATAGAAACGGCTTCAACATTTGGTAGAGGGCATGGGGACGGTAGGGGGAGGGGGAAGAGGGGGAGGTAGCTAAGTTTCCGTTCTATGGTCACGTTGCTTCTCCTAAATTGCTCAGGTAGAATTAAACACCAACAATGGGATGGAGATCAGGACTATTGTGGCCTTGGCCATTATTAGCCCTCACCTTCCATAATAAAGCAAAGTGGACTGGTGGAGGGTGTAATAAAATTGTTGCCTATATTGGAATAACTCAAGAAATCCATCTCTGGATTAAAGTGGATGATTTTTTCCCTATCCCTATTTTCCTTTGCTTTTTACTGCACTTAGATTAGTTGTAGAGAAGCATCCACGACAGTCCAAAGGATTAATATGCTGGGAAGGTAAACAACTTTTACAGAGACAATTGCTTTTATTGATAAATAGTTTCCAAGGATAATAGTGGAGCAAATACTGTAGACCAGCCCCTTTAACAAAAAAAAAAAGGAAGCCAAACCTATGTTGATTACCTTATAAATGTAAATGAACTTCTTAAAAAGTTTGCACAAAAGGAGCACAGAGGGAAGATATTTTTAATGTTGTAAGACACTTGGAGTCATCAGTCTGTGAGCTGGGCAGCCATGTAGGTTTGATTAATAAAATAAATAAACAACAACTTGTTTTTAACAGACTCTTAGAACCTTCTTTGCATTTGCTGCCTACTCTTCCCAGCCATCGCATCCGAAGGCAATTTTAGGAGTTGGTCTCAAGACATCCGGAAGAACCACATTAAGAATGCTGGCACTTTATCTTGAATATTCTTTTGTTTTGCTTTTGTTCAGGTTGGGCACTGTGGCAGTATATCATTCTCGTTAGGCATCTGTTCAGGATCTAGGCATTTCGTTGTTTCACAGAGTAATAATACTAACCGAGTTCACTGTAGTGTAGCTCTAAAAGTTACAACTGGATGCCCATGACAGGATGTTGTCTTCCTCTACTTTTAAGGGTTGGTTTGTATCTCTTGGGTTCACCTAGCCCTGAACTTCCTTCTAGTGCAGGGGTCTCCAACCTTGGCAACTTTAAGCCTGGCGGACTTCAACTCCCAGAATTCCCCAGCTGGCTGGGACTCCCCAGCCTGGAGGACTTTAACTCCTAGAATTCCCCAGCTGGCTGGGGAATTCTAGGAGTTGAAGTCCTCCAGCCTTAAAGTTCCCAAGGT
This sequence comes from Grayia smithii, assembly GCA_032468115.1. Taxonomy (NCBI): domain Eukaryota; kingdom Metazoa; phylum Chordata; class Lepidosauria; order Squamata; family Grayiidae; genus Grayia; species Grayia smithii. The sequence goes on from JANHFM010010004.1 coordinate 83,556, forward strand.
TGGAAACCCCTATTCTAGTGGATGTCCTTTATCATAGCTTTCTGTTAATTTACTCTCAGTGCTTGTTTTTCAAATTGCTCCTTTCATTTCAATTCCTGGGGCTGTCAAGTGAGTATTTGAATAAATAGATTGTGTGGTCAACTTGTGGAACGTCAGGTGAGGGATTCACTTGTGAAAGATCTAAAGAGGCAAAAGTTTTGCTTCCCAGATCATAATCAGGACCTTTAATCACCAGGCTCCAGAACCCTTTAACGTGTGTCCGTCTAGTGCCCTTCTGGCAGTCTAATTTTTGTCAGAGCCTTGGAGCCCGATGTAGATTCTCGCTTTGGAAGGAAGAAGGAAGGGGGAGCATGGAGCGAGAATGAAAGATGATATTTACATTCACTTTGCCAAACATTAGCATCTTTTTGTCCAATCATTTGAATTCAGAAGGGTTAGGAAAAAACAGCTTAGAGAACAAGGGTTGACACATCCAGTGTGAAATCTTAAGGTGCTGGAATGCAATGAGGGAGAAAGTGAGACCGAACCACATTTCAACTCCCTAACTGGGCTGCAGCATGCGTGAACTTTGTGACAGGTCTCTGTCTCTCAGCCACAGTTGAATAGCTCTTGCTGACACTCAGCTGTCAGATAGCATCCCCTTACTATGCCCCTAACATGCTCTACAGCTTCACCCAATTAACTTGCTTTCACTTGACATTGCAGCAAAGAGCTTCATAATAGGTGGTCAAGGTGCAACGGTGCCTGCTTGCCCTCTCCCTGTTCATAAACGGCAAGATGTTTAACTATCTTCCTTTTTTTTTTTTTACCAGATTGCTCAGAAGCAACATGACAGTGATGCGCCAACTAAAATGGGCAAGCAAAGCAGGGTAGCTTCAAAGCACATTGTTCGAGCTTCCTTGTAAAAGAAGCTCTCTTTCCCCCACCCCCGCCCCAAAGCAGGAACCCAAAACCATCAGAAGGAATTTGATTAAAAATAAAGCTTACAGAAAACTTTGCTGAAAATTAGAAAAAGACACGAGGGAACGGGGAGAAGGCTCAAAGTATTTATTTCCATAGTAGTGTTTAAGTTTAGCTTTAAAAAAAAAAAAGTACGTGTAATTTACACATTTCTGTTCCAATTTTCTTACATTGGAGAAATCAGTAGGTATTTAAATAATGAATTTTATTATATATGCCATTATAAATAAAAAGAATAGGCCTTACTAAAATACATATCAAAGAAAGTAAATGTGGAACATAAAGGAAATATATAAAATTGAATAATTCAAATGGCATCTTTTAAACAGATGTTAAGATTAATTTTTTTTGATTGCCTGGATAATTCTCTCTCTTCCCACAACACACACATTTTTTGAAAAAGAAATCAGAATCATGCGAATAATTTTGTATCTTATGTCATGAACAGCAGAGCCGTGCATTAAGAAAGGTATAAGAGAATACATTCCTAGGGCAGTGTGATACACATCCGTTTTACCAAGGTAAGATCTTAAAAAGATTTTAGCTGCTGAGTTTGGAGAGGGGGATAAGGAAGAGCAAGAACCTTCTAATCACCCAAATCATCGTAACTGATCAGTTTGGATGCACACCCATCATCTCTATGCAACTTCCTGTGCAGCTATGTTTCTTTATATAGTAAAGATGATACCCCTTTGCCACACAGTTCTTCTGAAAAAGTAAAAAAGAACAACAATGCAGAGCTATTATTTATTTATCAAATTTATATGGCTAATCTATCTCACAAAAGTGATTCTATTACATCCAATCCTCCAAAACAAAATTAAATATTGAGGGTGTGCAAAGCCAAGTAGACCCAAATTTACAACTTGTTTCCTTTAGAAAATTTTAATTCTAGTCAATTTTATTTATTTTATTTTTATTTTTATTTAATTTCTATGCCGCCCTTCTCCCGAAGGACTCGGGGCGGCTCACAATAAAAACATAAATAATATAAAACCATATAAAAGACATATGTACGGATATACAAAAACATATAAAGCAGACATAATACAATGAACTAGTCAATGAACTAGTTCCATAAGTGGGTTCTGAATTGCAAACATATTTGAAACATTTTTCTACCCCTGCTGTGCATTATCTATGTTATCATTCCATGCTCACAAAAGCCATCAAATCTAGCTTCTTTATTCAAATTAGCTATATTTAACACTTCATAACAGAACTATGCCACATAGGGAAATGGGTGCTCCATTTCTCTGCAGAAAAAGAAACAATGGCACTTATGCTAAAACTTTGATAAACTGCTATGGTATATAGACAACTTTTTTTGATGTACTGACTATATGAGATTTATTTTGAAATCAGAATAAATTATTTTGGATTTCAGATAATCTTCCCGATATCTCTGAGGTTCTGAATGTAATATTTAAATTGAGTATGACACTCACTCATTTTATTTTATTTTTGAAATGGGCCTTGCATTTTGTTGGATAATATTTAGCCTTGTTTTCCAATCAATCAGACAGCATGCTACATTCTGTCACAAAAGCAGCAAGCAATCATTCCACTTTTTATTATATATGTCTGATCCAAACAAGGACTACTCAACTATAAGACGTCTCATCTAAAATAATGGGGGAAGGAAAAACTGGAATTTCTAGCTGTGTGAACCAGAATGTTGTCAGGAAGCAAAGCTGGATGCATTCAAACATCTTTTAGCCTGGTTCAGATTTTTACACGCATTACGTTTTGGATAAGTATAACAGTACTGACCTTGATCCAGCTTTTTCCTGGTATAAATGGTCCAAAGGGAAACAAACAAATAAACAGGCCAAAAATAAACAATCAGAAAACCTTCTAAATTTCACGTTTATAAAACCTGAAATCAGCCAGAAAAGTACATTAAAAAAAAAACCTTGCATGGGAAGGGATTCACCATTGTTGGCACAGGAATAACCAAGAGGCAAAAAGGTCACACTTTAGACTCAATATCAGTTTATATCTAATATGCCTACAAGTTTTAAATGTGCTAATTGAGCAAGAAACCAAGCTTCATCAGTTCTGTGGGTAAGTTAAGGTTACAGCTTCTACTGTTTCTAGTCTCATTGATATCTATAGTTATACTTCCATTTTGCACCTATATGAAAAGAATAAGCCAAGAAAAACGATATGTACACTCAATCACTACAGACCACTCTCTAAGGACCAGAAGAGTATTTTTTTCCCCTGAAATTGTCATATCAACCAAACTCTCCTAAACAAATAGACATCAATATTTCCTACTTTCCAACAGCTTGCTAAATGGAATTAATGTTTTAAAAAAAAATTAATGGACTGTTGTCCTTTGGTACAAATGTACAATCTCTTCAGAATATTCATGAGAGGAAAACTTTTTTAAAAAAACAGATAGAGTTCCAGGAAACAAATCTTACTGATTTATATTTACATTGAATTTATTAAAGTTATAATATACTTTTCTTTTACGGAGCTTGAAGTGGCTTACATGACTCTTTGTGTGCCTGTAACTTGAACCTCACAAGCATCTTGGGTGGTATGTCAGGTTGAGAAACGTGATTGGCTGAGAGAAACTCTGGACTCCTGCCTTCTAGGTCTCAGGCCAACATCTAGTTCTGGGTCCTCACCATAACGCCTGGGAGCGGCGATGTTCCCACAACACATTGCTTGGCTCCTGCCAACTTTCCTGTCTCACCTAGTTTCAGATTTTAAAACTCTTTTCAATTAAAAACTGAATGAAAAGCTAGCATGCTATAAAGCCAAGACATGCCCTGAAGCTTGACTTCTCTTTCCAATAGTCTCCCATAAGCCCTTGAGAGATTCTTATAAAGTACGTAAAGGTGAATGACTGCAACACAGTCCTTAGTTTACCTTCTAGTATCTACGGTAAGTATTTTGTGAAGTGAATACACTAACCATTTTGTGAGCATGTCTATGATCTACTCCACATATCCTCCTGGTCCCCACATATGGGGGAATCCCAGCTCAAAACATTTTATACAAGAAAGAACTGTGTGGAAACTTATTTACAATACTATGTTATGACTGCATTACAGAATAGACTTTAGGTTCAGATCACCCATGTAAAGGAGATAGGATAGAACTAGAGCCAAGCAATATGTTTGGCAGATGTTTCTGACATGTAGCCATGGCCACACTTGCTTAGTATTATGCAGCCAAGACACTGCCATGGAGTTTGACTGGACAAATGGACCACCCTTACCAACAACAGGGGAAATATAGTAAAAATTGAAATCAAGATGCTCTATGAAAATAACATCAAGAGCCTGGATGAAGAAGATCACTACAAACATTGAGAGTCATCATTTAATAACCGGTTGCTTAATGTTGTTCAAAATTACAGCAACAGTCCTGACACTGTCTAAGAGCAAGCAAGTTGAAGAAAGAGACAGAAAGGGTAATTCTGTCAGCACAAGACCAAGCCTTTAAAAACAAATGCATGCAAGGTCAGACTTGAGAAGACAGCAATAGAAAACAAACACTGCCTCTGTAAAGAATCTGAAGAAACAGTGGACCACCTGCTTAGCTGCTCCAAAAAGATCACACAATCTGACCACAAACAACAAGCAGGCAAAGTAACAATAATGGCACATAGGAATATCTGCAAGAAATACCACTTGCATGTAAGCAAGAACTGGTGGGATGACTAATAGAAAATGAAGAAACCAAAGTGCTCTGGGATTTTAGAATTCAAAGTCAAGCATCTGCCACACAACACCTGGACTTAACAATTGTTGATAAGAAAGACCAAAAAGTTTGGATAGTGAACATCACTGGCAGACAAATGGAAGTAAAATGACTCTGGCAAAAGAGAGCGAAGATAATACCAACAGTAATAGGTGCCTTGGGTTCAACCCCCAAATCTGGAGCACCCGTTAAACATTATTAGCATTGACAAAATCATCATCAGACAATTGCAAAAGGCAGCTTTACTTGGCACAGCTTACATCCTGCAATGACACTTTTAACACCATCAAACAACATCATCTGCCTAGCCCAGGTCCTTGGAAAGGACTTGATAGATAGATAAAAATGCCAAATTCAATCTAAATGTCTGACTGATTGTCTAACCACCATAGTAATGGCGGTTCATACCACTAGTCCAAGCTAAAGTTCATGATATATTGTACATTTTTTTTTCAACACAACAAACAATACATGAACAAGCATCTAATATTAAAACTTAAACCAAATGAAATTACAGGAAGATATTTCTTTCCAGCTAATGAAGGAAAAGAGACAGGCAGGCAGGCAGGCAGGCAGGCAGGCAGGCAGGCAGGCAGGCAGGCAGGCAGGCAGGCAGGCAGGCAGGCAGGCACAGACCGAGAGAGACAGACAGACCGAGAGACACAGACAGACCAAGAGACAGAGATCCCAAATCTTAGACATGTCTCTTCTGGGAGTGAACCTTCTTGATTCTGTCATGTTGCTACCTGGTCCTCTTAATTGGTATTGTCTGGTAGACTGCCACGTTTGCCACCCATCTCGACTAGAGGCAGATTTATTCTATGATTAAATTGCTTGTTTAAAAGCACTGTGTGTTTTAGTGAGACCTCTTTACTTATGGAATCCAGCACTTTGCTCTACATTCTAGTTGAGTTGAGTATGTAGTGCATGCTCTACATACACTCTACATTCTAGCTGAGACATTCCGCACTAGCTGAAATCTCCAAGGGCAGACCAATCTCTGGCATATTAAAATAGTTTCAGTCAAAGTGGTACCAACTGAACAGAGGCAGAGTCTATACTCTTCAGGTGATGTACCAGCTAGAGCTGAGTTGAGGCAGTTGTGGCCAGAGCTGAGATTTGGCATCTAACCATAAAGTCAAGTCCAGAACAATTCTGAGGTGATACCTTTAATAAAATCAGTTGAAATCCCTTTTCAACTGATTATTTGGATCAATCTGCAACATTTCTATCTGATCCAGACTGGGATCAAAGGCCATTTGTACAACCACAAATATGTACCATATTTATCGGAGTATAAGATGCACCTTTCCCCCCCCCAAAAAGAGGGTGAAAATCGGGGTGCGTCTTATACTCCAAATGTAGCCCCGCCCAGCCTCTCAAACAGATTTCAGAGGCTGAAAAAAGCCTTTGAAAGAAGCTTCAGAAAAAAAGCCTCAGAGGCTTTT
>JANHFM010010004.1:113327-127088 GCA_032468115.1 Grayia smithii
TGTGCAGGGTGGTGATGTGATTGTGCATTTAAGTAGCGGTTGGTGTGTGTTTTTTTCTGGTAGATGGTGTGTCCTAGGGAGCTGTTGAGTTTTTTGTAGATTAGGCCGTCCAGCTTACACCCCAAAATACAATTTACTATGGAAATATAAGCTAACAACCAACTCCCCTTTCTGGATGTCCATTATAAAATAAATAAATGTATAATAAATAAATAAAGATAGCTAGCTAGATGAGAGCGAGGTGATTTCTGTTTCTGCCCTCCCTGTCCAAAAAAAAGGAAAGAAAAGAAAAAAGAGAGAAAAAACTGTTCTTTGCTGTTATCTGGTATTCTCCATTTGATAGATTTTTTTCCCTGGCCCCCAGCTCTTGTTCTGGACTATATTTAAATATGCAAAATGAGAACTGAAGTCATCATGACCGAGAACTACGTGGCTATAGATTAGTGTCTTATTCTCAACTGTGAGAGCACAAGGCTCAACCAGTTATTTTATTTTCAATATCAGTTCTCTCTCCCTCCCTCCCTCCCTCCCTTCCTCTCTCTCTCTCTTTCCCCACCCATCCTCCCAGAATAAGTTATTGGTAGTCACCCCAAGAAGACAAAGCTCTCAATAACAACAGGATTTTCAGGGAACACGAGCAGAGTAATAATTGGAAATTGATAGATGGGATGGAAAGTGTTTCTACTGGAAACCACAATAGACTGGCATATAAAAGCCATCAGGGCATTTATTGCCAAGCATAGATGTCCTAATACTGTATTCTAAAATTAAACTTGCCATCCACCTGACGGGAATGCTTTAAACTGAATTCCTGCTTTGAGCAGGGGGCTGAATTCACTCTCCCTCTCCAATTCTAAATGTACTTGGAGAGGGGGGGAGAAAGACGGAGGGGGCAGGGAGGGAGAAAGAGAGAGAGAGAGGGAGAGAGGGAGGGAGAGAGAGAGAGAGAGATTATGATTATTATGAATAGACAGTCATCAAAGTGCAGATATTTTCAATAATTAAGTCTTAGCAATCAGTTTTAGAAAGTAATGCTATATCACTGGCAGAGTTGCTCATTGCAGTAATAGTTTTTTCCCTGGAAAGGGGCATCTGGGCCATTAAGTCCTATTACCTGCTTGATGTAGAAGCTCAAACTACGGCATCTCACCAATGGGCTGTAAACATCCATGGTGGAGTTGGTAGATAGGAGGGGACACTACTTTTCTGGTTAGGCCAGCTGAGCTTAACTAATAACAGGAGGATAGACTTCCCAGATTCTTTCCAAACTACAATTTGGCCTTCAGGCCATACATTTCATCAAACTTTATGTCTCTTGAAGGTTTTACATTAGAAACTGCCTTTCTGAATGTTTTACATTAGAAACTGCCTTTCTGTAATGTAAATTCATTATTATTTACATTCCTGCATTCTGGAATGATGGGAAATTTCATCTGAATGACATCTTTCACTCAAATTTAATTTCTAGTCTCCTGATCATCTTCATTACTCTTCTTTGAACCTGTTCCAGTTCTTCTTAAAGTGTGTTATCCAATTAAACAAGTAATTGGTTCAGATGATGTGTGTGTTTGTGTGTGTCGATACCACCAGCTGTAAGCAGCTTCTTCCCTCTTTGTGTTGCACTGAGATATCTGCTTTGAGGTTTCCCTGGATCTCCCTCTTTAATAAGAAAAATATTGCTAGAGTGGAAGGAGAGCGTACCATGAAGTAGATTAAAAAGATGTGCTGCTGATACTGTAATTGTGAATATCTTAGCAATGTTTATCTTAGCAAACTATGGTATCTTTCAAAGTTACTTTACCAGGGCAGGAGCATCTTCCTTTTGGTGATAAGCTTGAGAACTGCATTCACTATCAGAACATTTCTGAATCCAATTCAAAAAGTTGACAATTACTTATAAAGATACAGCTCAAATAACGCTACCTGAGCCTTGGAGTCATTTCTGGACATCTCCCTCTCTGTCCTTTACCAATCTGAATTTAGGCTGCTTGTGTTTTGGGGCAAAGGCATAGTCAGTTAAGGTGACTCATCAAGACAAGTAATTCTTTGTACGTAGTCTCACAAAGCAACAACACTCCCAAATCAGCATGTCTTTGACAAATGAAAGCTTGAGAGACGCAAAATATATTATCCTTTTTGACACATCTTAGTATTACTATAATCACATATTTAATATTTGATCAGGTGATCTTCTATCATCAGTTTTATTTTATGATACCGTGATCTGGAAGAGTGGTGTAGTATTTGATTATTTAGGAATATGGTACTAATGATTACTTATTATTGTTGAATTTCTCATGCTAGAGAGAGGTGCCTGTACAATTTCAGTTTTGTATTTTAGTGTGGCTATTGAAATTGAAATTGTAGCGGCATAACTTCTGACCATATTGTTCTCTTTGTCAAGCAGGTAATAATAATAATAAAAAGCAAATCTGCTCAAGTCCTATAATCCTCTATCTTCTCCAATGCTCCAGCTGGGAAGGGTTGAAATGTGAAATTTAGAGCAACAGTGTTCAGAGGTTACCTATTTATTTTGAAGAAGATTAAATATCCAGGACCAGATGGATTGCACTCCAGGGTTTTGAGGAAATTTGCAAACTTGCTGATGCTCTGACCAAATCTTTAAGGTCTTTTCTTTTCTTTATAGTTTAGCCAAACTTTAATCTTTGGAAAATATTGGAGTACAGGTGCAGTACTAGAAGATGGGAGAAGAGGAAATGTCTTTGTTTTATAAAAGGGAGAAAGGTGATCCGCATTATTAAGTGTGGGTTTGACTATACTACATGATCATTCAATAAACAGTTTGTTTGAAAATAACACTGAAAAGTGCTCATCAACTGTTCATCATCAAATTGAAGATGATTTTGAGTAGATGTCTAATCTACTTGTATCTTGTCTCTTTGGAAGTTCAAATAATGTTTTGTGTACTAGAATTAGGTTCTGAACGAAGGTCACAAATATGTCCCTAAAAAGTGTTCTTGTGTTTTTAATTGCTTTTAAGAATGTACAAGTTATAAGCAAAATAATTCAGGCATACAAGAATCTTGGGAATTGTTCTTTAAATTGTAATACAAGTTAACCATATCTCTGACTAAATTACTGTCATGACCCACCTCTCTTCCATTCACTTTGATGAGAAATGATGGCATTAAGAAGATCAGAGCTCTCTATTAAAGTAATTTATGCTATTGGTTAAAACATCGAATCATTTCAGCTTTGGCAAGATAAGCAATATATCCCAGAAAAAGTGCAATTATAATATGATGTCCAACTATGACTGCAAGTTTGATATAAAGGGGAACATATTAAAATGCAACTTCTATTAATTTGAAAAAATCTTCCTAAGGCATTCAGGCTTGCACACAGAATGACACTTATAGCTACCATAGTATTCATGGGTTTTTTTTTAAAATGCTTATATACATGTCATTTTAATGTTAATTCCTTTGTGTTATAGTTGTAAACTCAGAAGATTACAGTCCAAAAAAAAAGTAGGATTCTGTTCCTCTCAATAAATGTTTAACATTTTAAACATTTCTTCCAAACTAACCTTGCCTTCACATATTCCCTCCTTGGGGTGCAGGTCACATTATCAGAGTGTGCAAAGATTTCTTAACTCTATTTCAGAAACCAACCATTTTTTGAACTCGTATCTTTTATCATTATCTTCCCAACTATTCCCATTTTTGCGATACAGTACTTCACCAATGATGAGTTAAAAGAGGGACTGAAATGAAATCAACCCTTCTCGAGTCTGTTATCCAAACTGTGTGGAACAAAGAATGTGACGCTCTTACCGCATGCCTCTAAAGGAAGCCATTAAAGTAACAAAATGTATGCCTCCTGAAGACCGATCCTGCAAACTACTAACAAACTGTACTAGGGTTCAATAGCTGATCTTATCAACCATTTATTTCCACTAGATCACCAATCCATTCTGCAGACCAGAACAACATATATATAGAGATAGACAAAAACATTATCTATACACCAGGGATGAAATCCAGCAGGTTCTGACAGGTTCTGGAGAACCGGTAGCGGAAATTTTGAGTAGTTTGGAAAACCGGCAAATAACACCTCTGGCTGGCCTCAGGGTGGGGTGAGAATGGGGATTTTGCAATATCCTTTCCCTGGAGTGGGGTGGGAATGGAGATTTTGCAGTATCCTACCCCTGCCATGCCCACCAAGCCACACCACGCCCACCAAACCACACCCACAGAACCGGTAGTAAAAAAATTTGGATTTCACCCCTGCTGTAACATATTGATTGCAGAAGCTACAGCAAGAACATTTCATTATAGGCACTCTGATAATCTATTTTCTGTTTTCCCCAGTGTGTGAGGAAGCAATTATTTTCAGTAAGGTTGAATTTGTCACCTTTAAAGGTGAATTTGTTCCCAGCCTCTCTAACAACAATCTTTATTTAATTATAAATACATTTATATAATATAAATTTATATAAAAACAAACAAACAAACAAATAAATAAATAAATAAATAAATAAATAAATAAATAAATAAATAAAATAATCTGCAATCTTTCCCCCCCTCCCCATGTACTGTAGCTGGAGAGCTGTGAAATAAAGTAGAGGAAGTGACTCTTCCAATCTTCAGTGCATCATCTTTTGTTGGCAGGCAATACAGGCTGACTGGAAACGCTCGGAAAATATGCAATAGGCTACTTAACACACGACCTGGATAACTGCAGTTTTTATCACACTAGTAGGAGGCAGGTGCTAAACCATGATTTATTGAGACACAATGTTTATACAGGTTGAAGAAAATTTGTTGTGATTTAGCCACACATTGTTTCATTGTGTGAATGAAAGCGGGTAATAGTTTATTGTGCGCCCAGCTATGGTTGCTTATTCAATAAACCATGGCTACTCGAACTTGACTTATAATTCCTTGGGTAGGTGAGCGAGAAGGCGGTGAAGACGATGCATGAACCCACATCTCCTCAGCCACCTTCCACCAATCGGTTTGCCAGAATACTGTATGATGTCAGAACTTACGTTCCCATTAGTTGCGCGGGTAAAGCAAAAAACTCCTATAAGAGCCTTGCCTTTGTCGTAGCAGACGTTGATTGGCTGGCTTGTCTGTTTCCATACCGAGGGTGCTACGGGATTTATTGGAAGGATTTAGGAAACAGATGAGAAGCGTTCGGTGCAGAAGTCTTGCGAGATACGTTGGGTAAGGTTTTTGAGATGACATTTTGCCTATCCGAAAAACAGCTAAGATTTCCTGGCTGATTGATAGATTTTTCTACTGTTTCTCCTATGATCAAAGATTATGTGGGATAAATGTTTAGGGGCACAGATCTTTTATAGACTGTATTTGCAAAGTGCCTCATTACAGCGCGTATTTTGTTAGGGATTCTTTGCCCAAGGTCCTGCTTAAGACCGTCCTGCTGATTTAGTTTTGAGTCCCAGATTCAGGGCGCTTTCCCGCATGTAGAATGGTGGGTGCAGTTTGAGTTTCTAAGTCTCAGGACGGAGAAAGCGGAGGCAAGAATCTTCTACTACAGAATTTGTTTGTTTTGCTAGTCGAGGAAAAATGTGAAAATTGCAAGACAAGCCAGGATAAGAAGATTGCCAAATCGGGTATGCCAAATTAGTAACCTGTTGCTAAAAAAAAAAGTCACGAAAAAGGCTTTTCTTTCCTTGTCTCAAACTGGAACGGAAGGATAAAACATGATTATCAGCTGATAAAGGATAAGTAACAAATATAGTTATTTAGTTATAACAATTGGGTTTTTAACAGCGACTGAATAATGTTGCTGTGAATTGCCTGTGAATGTCTATTAACAAGCAGGTCAATGCTTTAAAAAAAAACCCAGTTACCAAGATTCTCATAAAATGTCCACTTTGGGTGAATGGAGGGAGGTATTGCTTTGAAGTTGTTTGGAAGGTGGAAAGTACCTTAGGTAAGTCCCTCTGAGCTGGACTATGGCATTTGTAGGATGGTACTCTTCAGAAGATTGGAGTCAATTTTTTGCTTCCTGAAGGATCGTGCTCCTTCTAGAGATCTTTGCTCCTTTGAAATCAACTCATCTATTGGAGTGATTTCTGTGAAAGGAGCAGCTGTACTGTGTAATGCAAATGTATTTAAAACCAGTGGCAGGCAAGTTTCTATTGTACAAAGACACTTTTAAAAGCTTCAGACAGCGCTATGACTTTTGGGACACTATAGATATATAAATATGTATATTGATATGCATATTATATATGTATATAAGCATGCATGAACATATATGTGTATTTCTGTGTATGTTCAGATTGTAGGATAAGCTCTGTTTCTATTTTGTTGGCTGTCAAGCCAAAAGAATCTACAATATGTTGTGTTTTAACTAGTTCTCTGTATTTAATGCAGGTGGATCATTTTCTTCCAGAAGAAGCCCTTGCCTTTTTCACTGGCTCAACTCACATTTTCTCAACCACTATGGTTCTGGAAACAAAACCCGTTATCCATCACCCATACTGGCCTCGGAATTTGGAACTCCAAAATTATGTCCCAAATGACCGACCCTTATGGCAGATCTTGACATTCTTATTCTGTACTTCAGGAATGCTCTTTGTATTGAATTGGTTTGTAGCAGGCTGGAGAAGCAAGACCTGGGGCCCTTTTGGAACTTGGCGCACCTTGATCATTTGCTGGTTTACCATCTGTGTTTTTATTCATGGTATCATTGAAGGCTGGTTTAGCCTTTACTACATGGAAATCCCAGGGGATCAATCCTTTCTCTCCCAGCTCTGTAAGATGTGTGTCTATCTGGTTTCTGTCTCTTGATTTTGGGGGAAAAAAATCGATGCAGCAGGTTAACATGAGGGAAAGCTGGAGGATCTGCAGGAGGCACAAATGGGCCAAATGACACAAGGCGGTCAATCCTTCTATTGTGTACTTGAGTCAGACTTCAGAACACAGATGTGTGATAGTGACACTTGTATAGATGGTCTTTGCTTACCAACAGTAACTTGGACCAGGAAATTTGTTAAATGGTGTGGCTGTAAGTCACTGTCACATGACCACACCAACTCACAACAGCAGTTCTAGTTGCCATCTTCAGATGAATCTTGAATGGTTGTAGTATCCCTCAGTCACATGATCACCATTTGCAACTCCTGGCGGCTTCCCTATTAACTCTTATTTGTTGGAAGCCAGTAATAAAAGTTGCAAATGGTGGTTACATGACAGTGTGACGCTGTGATATCATTGCAGGCTAGTTGTAACCACCTGACTCACATTTATCTGATCACAGGGTGGCTGTAATGGCCATAACTACAAGGACAGTTGTAAGTTCCTCTCATGCAGCACTGTTGTAACTTCAAACAGTCAGCAAACAACTGGATATTAAATGAGGACTGCCTGCATGCCTGTGGTTATTTTTGAGAGAACACTATCCTGAGATCACTCCAGAAATAGATTTCCAAACTCTCCAGGTCAATTAGTTTTTGTAACTGCAGGCATGTTTTTTTTTTATGTCCCTTTGAAAGGCACCTATTGCAATTGTGCAATAGGAATGAAAGGAAAATAAGATGTACAGATAAAACTGGATTCAGCTGTTATAACACTGGAATAGTTTAATGCTTCTGCTATGTTCTCCACATAGAGCTCTTTCATTCTTTCTGTGCATGTAGAGGTACTGATTCTTAATAGTTTATAAGGAAAAGGACCACATATAAGAACTTAATATGATGTGAAAACAGAAATCATGGCCACAAATAGGTTTCCACATATGGTTATCCTTAAGGGAACCTTTGTTAAAGGCTGCATGCTAGGGCTGTGGGGTACAATGGAATGTGAAAAGGGTCTACTCTAGAGCAATGCATTTTCCCCTGTGGTTGCCTGGCTGCCCTTTGCAGCTTCAGCATGATGCTGAGAAGATACATTTGACTTAAGGACCTGGCATAGGTGCTATATGTATGCCCTTGCATGCTCTGGAAGCTCCTCTGTTTTACTTAAATGTTTTGTAGTCTGCCCTCCAGGTAGGCTGAATGGAGAGCATTAAAGTGGGCCTGGGGAAAAAACTCACCTATAATTGGAATATGTAAGAGAATACCAATATTTTGCAGATGTAACCCTCTGTATTTCCCTCAGTGGTTGGAAGATCTGTGCCATATGGCTCCACTTATTTTGTATCTGTATTTCCAATTATTATCATTAGTTTTTTAAAAAATTCCATCTCTGTGTGTTAACAAGGTGATGAACATACCAAATACTCCATCCTTCTTTCCACAAAAGAACCACCTGTGAAGTGGTCCAGCCCAAAAGATTAACAGGCCTAAAGTCACTGTCTCCTGGTTTTTAGGCCAGCACCTTAACCAATCTTTTCCCTAATTATTGCCCTCACCTATAAGGGCTGCTGGGAATTTGAGCCAGCAGTACAGTACTTGCAGGATCAAAACACTTAACCCCTAAAAAAGTCTAGGTTAAAAACATATAGTTATAATACTATGCTTTGACATTGAAACAATAAGGCAAGCAGAAATCAGACTCGAAAATTTATGTTTTATATTAGTCACAATAACCCGCTTTGCCATGACTTGTCGAATAAGCCATAATGAATGGGGTACAACACCACTCTAAAACCTCTTTCAAATCCAACAACTATATTTTAATTTGTTTGATTCTTGCCAGTATCATCAAAACTGCAAGAGGTAAAAATATATGTTCCCTAAGATCAAATATTTGCATTACCTAATATTTGCATTTCCTAAAATCAAGTATTTGCATTGCCAAAAAGCATGATTTTAGGCTAGTAAAGTCCTCATGTATTTAGAAAGTTTTATTGGCATGGTAGCATTCATGTGGTCTGTATAATTTCACATTCATTATATGTTCTCTCTTCTAGAATAGGAAGTACTTGGAAACTTGATTTAGGGAGTTGGAGACGTGTCATTTTTACGCCTTTGGGAGTTCCAAGCATCTATTTGCCTTCGCATTTAAAGGGCTGCACGGTTCTGTTAGTTATAATTAATATTTAAGAAAAATACAGGGAAATTCATAAACCTACCACCATTCCTATTGATTCCTTTTTCTATTCATCTCTCCTTATTTTATAACTTCCAGGGAAGGAATATGCCAAAGGTGACAGCAGATATATCACGTAAGTATTAACTTTGAAATGACAGGCAAAGGTCTGTATATTTCTGCAAAGATCCAGCACTAACCAATTTGAACAAAGAACCTGGTTTGAGTGCAGGGATAGGGAAAGGATGACTTGACATAATGCAAACATAAATACAGCTGAGATCTTCAAAATGTTTGCATGAGTCCTCTAATATATTTCCTCTTGCCAAGGCAATTCTTTAATAGGCCGAGTACAACAAAATTTCAAGAATTCCTGCATTTCTTTTTAAGGATCCTAACCTTTTAGATTTCTAAATTATTTTAGAAAAAAAACATTGAATTTTATTCATGCCTTAAAAGAGCAATTTGTTTTTCAGTTTTACGTTTATGAACATTTGAGATGAGTATTATCAGTGGGGTCCCCCCATCTCGGTGGAAGACCTGGTTGTTGGTGAGCCATTTTATCAGCAAGGGATGGCTAAATTCTATGCTCGCCATTTTATTTTTCATTCATTTTTTTTCTCTTTTCCCCTCAGCCAGAGAAACTCAGCCTGGGAAAATAAAATGGGCAAGGCTTGAATAGAAAGAATTTAACCAGTTTATCTTCCTCATTTGTCTCAAATTCTGCAGTTTTGCTTAAGATGGGTTTATTATCTTTGTGTATTTTCATGCATCAGAGAAACCAGGATGTCATTTAATTGGTTTAGCTCAGCAAGAGTACAGTTTGTAAGCTTTTATTCATGGTTTAAAATAATGTCCATTCCATTTTCTACTTCATCAAATAAAATGAAGTATTTTCCTAAATTGGCGCCCTATCTCTCTCTCTCTCTCTCCCTCTCTCTCTCTTACTCTCTCTCTCTCACACACACACACACATCTATCTAATCTATCTAATCTATCTCTCTAATCTATCATTGCTCTTCTTTCTCCCCCTCCAGTATGAAAGTAGTGAACTGTAAGAAAGTTGGGATGTTTTGGGACCTCAAGGTGACATTCATTTCACTTTTGTACCTGCAGAGCAGATAATGTCATAGTTTGCGTGGAAACCATCACTGCCTGTTTTTGGGGTCCTCTCAGTCTTTGGACTGTAGTCGCATTTCTTTCACGCCAGTCCCATCGATATGTACTACAGCTAGTAGTGTCTCTAGGTAGGTATACAAGGGAGGGAGGGAGGTATGTCAGGGTATGTAAATGTTAGTGCAATCTTTCAAAAGCAATTAATTTAATATTTTTATTCTTGATTAATATTCCATGCACCTGGATGCATTTCTTATTTGGCTTGTCCATTTCTGATCTTTTCTTCCTAATTAGCCATGTTGTCTGCCTCTAATCATAGGTCAACTATACGGAGACATTCTTTACTTCTACACTGAATACCGTGATGGCTTTTGCCATAGTGAGATGTGGCACCCTATCTATTTCTGGTTTTATTTTGTCTTCCTGAATGGTCTGTGGATTATTATTCCCTCTATTCTCATCTGGGATGCCTGGAGGCACCTCAGTGCTTGCCAGAGATTAATGGATGCTAACAAGGTCAAGAAACATTGATGTCTTGCACAGGAGGTCATACTGGGCAGTACTTCTAGCCATTCAGAAGTTGTTCTTTTACTCCTCCTGCTTTCAGTTGTTATATTGAATCGATGGACAAACACCACCATTGATGGTGGTCATTCTCTTCTCTTTCTTTAGATATTCATAGCTCTTAAGCTTATTAAGACTGCAGTTTTATTTTCATGATGGGTATTTTTAGATCAGGAGGTTTTATTTCTAAATAAATATTAGGATCAAGTGACCCAGCTAATATCAGTCAGTATTGAACTGAGCCCTGCTATAGATCATATAGCTTTGTTTCCCCCAACCTGCAGCTGTGATCACTTAAGCCTGCAAGGAGAGCCCCACCTCTAGCATTCATAAAACTGAAGTAATGTATAGAGGTTATGTAGGAAATATTCAATCTTCTTATTCTCTGATCAAATATAAGCTAGCATTAGAGGGGTTCACAACTTGCTTCTGTCCATAGAAAATGATTCAGCTACTTGCCTTGAAACTTTTTTTTTTGTGGTTGTTCCCATGTAGAATAGTCAGTGAATGGCTTAAACTGGGAAATAGTACCCGACAGTTGTCACTCAAGAATCATAAATACTTTGAGACAGAGCAAAGAGGAAGCTGTCAGAACTCCAGACCTAAGCTTTGTTCCTAAGGAACTGATGGAGTAGGTCCTTAAGAGCCTCGGTGGCGCACTTAATTAGTGCTCTGGCTAAGTGATTCCACTTAGTTCCATCTGCCTGCAATTAGTGTTGGTTCGAATGTCACCAGGCTCAAGGTTGACTCAGGGGCGGGATATAAGTGGAAATTTAAAAAAAAAAAAAAATTGAGCCTTCCCTCGAGTGATGGGTATCTCTGCCTTGTTGTTCACGGACCAGGGTTGTCTCCAGGTCTGCTAGTTCTCTCCAGCTGAGTTGACTATTAGAAGGGAAAGACCATGAGCGAAAGACAATCCACCCTCTCTACTTCTCCCTGTTGCATTATTGTTCACGGGCTTCCATAAACATCCAGTAATCAGGACCCGGCGTGTTTGAGTTCATAAATATGAAGTGGCAGTCCCTGCCTCAATCTACCCAGATGTTATTACTGGATAAAATATGAATAATAGAGGAACTTGGAAGAGAGGAGGAGAGGACGCGGCACTAGAAGGGAGCGTTGACATGAAGATATATCATGAAAGGGAGATGGGATTTAATACCAGATATGAAATTCAGGAGCTGAAGGTGTTAGAAGAAGAAGCAGAAGGGGGGGAGAGGGACAGGGAGCAGAAGATAATCTCCTCCTCGTCTGTCGAGGAATCCCTTGGGCTGAACAAAGAACAGACAGCGCTACTTAGACTAGATAAAGCCTGTTTAAAATTGTATGAATACTAAACACCCCTTTTGGGGAGCAGGCTACCTGATTTTATTATACAATCGAGAGGGAAGAAGTGCGGGGGGGGGGGCGGAGAGAAGAATGGGAAAGAACGAGGGCCAATCCGTTCCCCTGGTTTATTCTGGGTCAGTTGCAAGTCGTCCTGTGGATACGTAATTTGGGGGCAGAGGGGAAGGCCTTGAGGAAGGGACCACGTAATTAAATGTTGTTTGAAGAGGGGGCAGTGATATTGGGAGTCCTCAACGTACGACCACAATTGAGCCCAAAGTTATGTTGTTACATGTTAGCTCAGTGGCTAAGATGCTGAGCTTGTTGATCGAAAGGTCGGCAGTTCAGCGGTTCGAATCCCTAGTGCCGCGTAACGGGGTGAGTTTCCATTACTTGTCCCAGCTTCTGCCAACCTAGCAGTTCAAAAGCACGTAAAAAATGCAAGGAGAAAAATAGGGACCAACTTTGGTGGGAAGGTAACAGCGTTCTGTGCGCCTTTGGCGTTTAGTCATGCCGGCCACATGACCACGGAGACATCTTTGGACAGCGCTAGCTCTTCGGCTTTGAAACGGAGATGAGCACTGCCCCCTAGAGTCGGGACCAACTAGCACATATGTGCGAGGGGAACCTTTACCTTTACCTTAATAGATGCTTGACAAAATTAAATAAATAAATAAATGAAATGAAATGAAATAATAAAACAAAACAAAACAAAACATGAGGTTAGTGGTATGGAGACACCAACCAGGTTATGAAGTACCAAACACATGGGCCTAGTGAGAAGTGACAGTTCAACCACAGTGTGTCTGTTTTAGCTTATGTTCTAATTTTGTCGTTTTTATTTGTCATAATTTTATGAAGGCTTACATTTCAATCACTGAATTTCATTGAAATGATAAAGGAAGCTTTAGGGCCTTTAGGGAGCTTAATGAATGATTAGTCCAAATAACATACATTAACCATACAGAGGGCAGTGGAAGTATATTTATTCTGCAGTTCGTTTTGTTTTTTTATACCCTAGTGGTGGGAAAAAAAGTATTTTGAGAAAATTGCAGTTGTAATACTAAATGTAAGTCTTTGGGCATCTCTGAGACAAAAAAAAAGGTAATAATAAAAGAGCTGAAGGTTGCATATGACCTATGTCAGGGATGGCTAACCTTTTTCGGACCGAGTGCTCAAAGCATGTGCGCGCGTGAATGGATGCACCCTCACGCATGCACTCCCTCTGCATGTGAGCACAGCCCCCACATGTGCCACACACCTGCATGTGCGTGCACGGCCCCTGCATGCGCCACGCCCCTTCACATGTGTGGCAGAGACCCGAAGACCAGCTGGCTGGCAGGAGGCATGCGTGGCAGAGCTAAACTGGGGTGGCGGCCTGCATGACCATAGAGAGGGCACTGCGTGCCACCTCTGGCACCTGTGCCATAGGTGCGCCATCACGGACCTATGGTGATGAGTCTCATCCTTTTCTTCACCACGGACTGTCTTTAAATATCTTTCGCGGCCACAGACCACCAAGACTTCCCTCAAGATTTATTTTTTTGTGTGAGAAATTTTTTATTTTTCCATATTCCTAATCATAACGTAAATGTACAATTTTTCATTTAACATTCAACTTTTCTTTTAAATCTTATCATCTTAAATCCATTAAACATGTTCGGGATTGTTCTTCTACCATTTCATCTTTAATTTAATAACAGTCCTTCCTTCTCCGATGTGGCTGGAGACATCAGCCAGACTGGGTAGAGCTCGCCTATCAGCAGAAGGACCGAGCCTGCCAATC
>JANHFM010010004.1:154177-167530 GCA_032468115.1 Grayia smithii
TAAGCAGGCATATACAAAGAATGAAGGGATTTGCTGAGCACATTAAGTTGTGCTCAAAGTTGTAAGCCGCCCTGAGTTTTCGGAGAAGGGCGGGGTATAAATGGAATTAAAAAATAAATAAATAAATAAAAATTGGAATACTAATTTCCAGAAAGACTGAGTATGCATACATTTCCAAAATTCAACAGCTCAATAGAAGTTCAAAATCCCTATACAAATTATTTCAAATACCTGGGAAGCAGAGGACTGTTTTCATTTTGCATTTGAAAGATGAGTACTTATCTGAAAGGACACCTCCAGATTCATGAATAAAGAACCATAATCCAAGATCTGATTCAAGATTCTTTCCTTATATGAATCATTACTCTGAAATACTTCAGGAGATTACCATATATACGGTTTGAAATTTGATCTAGTGTACACAATAGGATCTTCTGACAATTTAAAAACTGATCCCCATTCACCCCCATTCCTGGCATTTTCTCACAGATACACATGGGGCAGGGAATCTGCCTGCAGACAGGAGTTAGAGTTTTAGTTGGGGCTGGGTACCACTGGCATGCAAATGATAACCAGCTTTCCTTCTTTCTTGTTCTAAAATTCAGATGAGACATTTATGCAGGTATTGGATCAATCTTTGGATGGGCTGAAGAGAGGGCCAATATACTGAAAATGAATCCTGTTAAGATAGAAGTGCTCTGAATTGGTACCTTGCAAATCCAGGAACTGGTTGTGTCTCTAATATGTTTACAGATATTAATATAATATATTATATTAATATATTATATATATGTATGACATATAATAATATGTCATACAGATGCATAGCCTTGGTCTTTGACGTTATGACAGCAGTGAAGAAAGTGACTTACAACCAGTGCTCTTGCTTACAACCATCACAGCACTCCACAGCACTCAGGTTATCAAAATTCAGGTGCTTAGCAACCGGCATGTATTTACAACAGTTGTAGAGTCACATAATTGCCATTTGCTACCTTCCCAGGAATTCCCAACAAAGTCAATGGAAGAAGTCAAATTGACTTAATGGCCCTGTGAGTCACTTAACAACTGCAGCAAAAAAGACTGTAAAGTCACATGCAACTCACTTAATGACTGCATCATTTAGTGACAGACGTTCTAGCCCCACTTGTGGTCATGAGTTGAGGACTATCTATAGAGGCCACCATTATTGAGAAGCTATCTCTATGTAGGTCAAGGACTCACTATGTTTCTAAAATGGCTCTCTTAAATCCCAGCAACAAGAATTGGAGTAACAAACCACAATTTAAATCTGCGGTTACACTTTTTTTCCAGGAATAAACAAAGTTTAATTGCAAGGACTAACTGGGTCTAAAATCCTTTCAAAAAGGATAATTTTATCCAGGACTTTAACAAACAAGCTCTCATATGGCCTTTAATGGAGGGAAAAGCAGATTGCAAATGCAAAAGAGCATTTGACACACAGCAGGAATGTATGGCACAGCTCTTAAGAATTTGGATTATTCTATTCAACTCTGAGATCCTTGTGTCATTGTCATTATAAAAGCAGTGAAAATAGGGGTGAAATGCTACCGGTTCAGGTGAACCGGTAATAAAAGCTACCGGTTCAGGCAAACTGGTAGTAAAAAAATCCTACCGGTTCATTTGAACCGGTATTCGAATCAGCTGTGCCACGCGATTTAGATTCACTAAAAAACAGGAAATCCTGCTTTCTAGCGAATCTAAATTGTGCGACACAGCTGTTCCCCTCCCTCGCTGTTCTACTTACCTTAAGCCTCCTTTTTCCATGCGAAGTGCATGTTTGGTATGCACTGCGCATGTGCTCGTGCGCAGCATGCATTTAGCATGCACTGCACATGCGCAGGCAGCGAACCAGCAAACCGCAGATGATTTTACCACTGAGTGAAAATGAAGTACAAACCTCAACATCTTATCCCTGATTAGGACAAATTTATTGCCACTGAATTATAGAATTAGAAATCTTTTCAGCTTGGACTTCTTTGTTTCTTTCCAAATGTAGAGGGAAAAAAACCCACCAATTTAAAATCCTTGACTTTTCAACATAGAAACCATTTTTGTGCCAATTGTGTAAACAGCAGGCCTCTTAGCAAGTTGAACCACTTTTGTTTTGCAATAACCGACAGCCAATTTTTCTTCCCTGAAAAATGTTTTAGGATTTCAAGTGCTGCCTTCTAGACACTGTATCTTGGACACAGACTGCAACACAGACAGAAAGGAAGGAGGATATGGATTTATTGGCCAGTTTTGCTGAGCAAAACTCACTTTTAGGCAAAGCTGGAATGATGATGCTGATATAGATAGGCCTGGACTTACATCATAGTTGGGATCAGAATTTCCATTGGTAAGAAAGGCAGTTGTTAAATGAATGGTGCCCAATTTTACAGCCTTTTTTTTTTTTTTCCAATGGTTATTACATGAATGACTGCAGTTAAATAACTCACACAGTTGCAAAGCAAATCCAGCTTCCCCCTTTGACTTTGCTTGTCCGAAAGCCAGCTGAGAAAGTTATTGCAAATGGTGATCACAGAACCTGGGTGCTAAAACCATGGTAAATATAGGTAGTCCTTGAGTTACAACAGTTCATTTAGTGACTGTTCAAAGTTACAACAGCACTGAAAAAAAGTGACTTTTGACAACTTTTCACACTTAACAACTGTTGTAGCATCCCCATGGTCAGATAATCAAAAAATTAGATGCTTGGCAATTGGTTCGTATTTATGACGGTAGTAGTGTCCCAGGTTCATGTGATCAGCTTTTGTGACCTTCTGACAAGCCAAGTCAATGGGGAAAGCCAGATTCACTTAACAACCCTGATACTAACTTAACAAATGCATTGATTCAGTTAACAACTGTGGCAAGAAAAATTGTAAAATGGAGGCAAACTCACCTAACAAATGTTTCACTTAGCAACATAAATTTGGGGCTCAATTGTGGTCGTTAACTCAAAGACTACCTGTACATGAGAATTGTCAAGTGCCCAAATTTTCATCATGTGATTCTGGGGATGCTGTGATGGATGTTAAGTGCAAGGACCAGTTGTAGGACATTTTTTTTTGTAACTTGGAACAGTTCTAAATGAATGGTTCTAAGTCGAGGACTCTCTCTAAAAATGGACAATTAAAGGAGCAACTCTGCATCCTTGCTTAATTCCTTTTAAGGTAAGTATTGAAGCCGACATCTCCTAAAGTGAAGCACCTAACCTGCATGTAAGTGTTTATGGCCAGTGTCATAATTAATCAGAGAACACAGTTATCAATAATGGTGTCCCAATTTGGCACATAGACTCTCTTGGGATATCAAGGTGAAGGATATCAAATTGCCTGTGAGAAGATACAAATGCATTAAATATTTATTTCCACCATTGGTACTTCTGTGAGGTGTTAACTGCTTTTGAAAACAAGGCATTAACATAAGCTGTTACAAGACCACCCAGTGAAAACCTAAGGCCAAGCAAAGCAGGCGTACCCAAACCCACAGGGCATGGTCATAGGCAGCCATCGACAGCTAGTAATGTGGCTCCACAAGATCATGAACTTTTAACATTATTATACGATTGATATACATAACTATATTATATATTTTATATGCAGCCCAAAATATTTCCTTTTCACTCAACGTAGCCAGGGAAGCCAAAAGGTTGGACACCCATGAACTAAAGCACACATGATATAAACAGACAGAATAGTGTTCTGGCTACAGATTCTTTCCGGTCGCACCTACTACTCCATAAATACTTTCAGAAGAAAGTTTCTTCTTTATATTTAAGTCCTAATCTTCAGGGGTTAAAGATAAGCCATTAAAACTGTTTGACCAACGTCTGCAGTATTTTGAAGTCATATATTTTCTGTTGCTAGATCTTCCTCCTCCTTCCCTCCTTTTCTTCCAATTGATCTAATTAAAACCCCCAATAAACTTTATGGACTCTAATATTTCCAGCTGAATGACTGAAACCAAGAGGGTGGGCCTCCAGGCAGCAAGGAAACAATGATAAGCAGCAGGTTAGCCACTAATTTCTCAACCAGGCTAGATTGAGGAAGGGTGATGTTCTGCTATCCCAGAAAGTGTTCAGGAGAGAATAGGATAAATCAAGTTTAATAACGCCGGTCCTAATTGTTCCCCCAATGCTCAACTCTAATTACTTGGAGAAACTCTCTTGACTGTCACTTGATATTAAGTTGTTGGAAGCCGCATGTGGAACAGTGAGATAATCAATAAACATTTAGAGGGGAGAAGAATGAAGATCCCCGTTAAGCAGTGGGAACTGGCAGCACCCAAAGCCCTTCTGCTCATGAGAAAGCCTATGGGAGAATCATCGAGATTGCAAAGCAATAAATCCAAAGCGCCGGGGTTTTTTTGGGCCTTGAGGCAGGAGTGCTTTTGAGAGGGGGGAAAAAAAAAGGTTAACACGGTCACCCTAATTACAGCCCACTCTCACATGCTTCGTATCGAAGGGAAGACAAGCCAATTAGGTAGAAAAGAAGATAAGAGAAGTTTTATTTGTATACTAATTAAACCCCTGATGAAATTAAAGGAAAAACATACAGCTCTGTAATTGTGTCTGAGAAAGGTCACTTCAGGTTCACTTATCAGAAAAGCACAGCCTTGAGATATTTCACTTAATCCACCATATAGCCGTTTATTTTGCTCCCTGGGCCTTAATATTTACAAAAAGAAGAAAATTTCAAAGCTTGATAACACATTTATCTGGAAACAGGGCCAGAGACTGGTTGAAACTGTTCAAAAGTTGAAGCTCAATAAAGAGCAGAGTGTGACTGAAAAAACAAAACAAAAATAAAACAAAGCCCCATTCTGGATTGCTCTCGCTTATAAGAGCTGAAATGGTGAGTACTCTCTTGGACAGGGCAAAAAAACTTTTAAAACTTATTTTAATTATGTGAGGCCAATTATTCTACTGTTAAATACAGCTGATATTTCAACCATCAGGATTGCCATGTCTATTTGTGATAGGATTAGTTACAAATCCTTACTTTCTCACCAAACTCCAATGCATGATTTTTTTTTAAACAACATGGTTGAAAGCAAAATACAAGGAATGGTAGCAACCCAAACACCTTGATGGCATTATGCCTTCATTTATACACCTAATTAAAAGTTAAGCAGGGTCAGACTTGGTTTGCACTTGGAAAGAAGATCATTAGGAAATGCCAGTGCTGTGGGCCAAATTGGGAAATAATAAGAATGAAAATGTCCCACCCAAAGCTAATGGCAAAATCTGTACTGCTGCCACGGAAACTACATGGATAAGTCCATGAATTCTCCAGTGTGGAAACTGACTTAAAGGACACCTTACCATAACAGTTATCACCACACATTGATCAATAATTTTCTACACACAAAAAAAGCAGCTGGCACAAAGCAAGTACCTTTGAGCACAGCATTGGAAAAATCCACTCAGTAACATGTCTTGCTATTCCTTTTGAAAAGTGCTATGCAGAATTGCTGCACCTTGGAGGTCTTAATGCTACACAAAATGAGATTGGGACAGGTATCTAAGTTTTATTCAGACATGAACCAGGTACTTTTGAGGGCAGCTGACAGGTACCATTAAAGGTTGGGAAATAGGGTTTTTTTTCCCCAGCCACTAGAAGAGGGGTCACAATTTCCATAGGCCTCAGAGAAAAAGTGTGTCTACTCCCTGACAGACTTAATCCACCTTTCTCTCCCCATTATTAGTTTTACCGCCCTACCTGATCATGCTCCTGTAGCACAACTATCAGCAAGCTGTTTTGAGAGGCATCTTCATATATTTTACACTGATTCCATTTCCACCCATCCTTCTGGTGATGTAAACAAGGCTCTTCAAAAACTTAAATCAGAGCATAGCAGTCCTAAAAATCCATTCATTGAAGCAATCTATAGAAAACTATGGAGATGGCCTTGAAGAAGGTATACAACAGTTGTTAGCAAATATTAGCTTAGCTGTAGAAAGGAAGAAATAGTGAGAAAGAAACACAAAGTTCTCCCACAACAACAGAATTATAGTATGTTCCTGTAGTGTCTGTTTGCTGACCTGGCCCACTTCAAAGGCATGACAACATGGAAAAAAAGCAGTAGTAATTCAGCACAAGACTCAGTAGTTAAAGATGCTGAGCTTGTCAGCTGGAAAGCTGACAGCCTGGGTTCGAGACCTGAGCACAATGGTATGAGGTCCTGGTACATGCCCCAGCTCCTGTTCATCTAACACTTCAAAAGCTTCCAAATATGAATAGATAAATAAGTACCACTTTGGTGGGAAGGTAATAGAGTTCCATGCACCATTGTCTTCAGACAACGCTGGCTCCGTTGGCTAAGAAATGGAGATGAGCACTGTCCCAGAGAATCAGACACGATTGGACAGGGAGAATAGCAATAGCACTTTGACTTAAATACCACTTTGCAGTGTTTTACAACACTCTCTAGGCAGTTTATAGAATCAGCATATTGTCCCCAATAATCTGGGTCCTCGTTTTATCGACCTTGGAAGGATGGAAGGCTGTCTCAACCTTGAACTGGTCAGAATTGAACACCTGGCAGTGAGCAGACCCAGCTTGCAATACTGCATTCTAACCATTGTGCTACCATACCTCTTTACATTTACCTTTATAGAATGGTTTGACTTTTGGTCCACCATTTTTATAATTCAATTTAGGGACTAATGTAATGTGTTTACACCTGTAAATAGCTGCTGGAATATACAAATGTCTGATCTTTTGAACTGTAAATTTTAGGGAAAGTTTTTTTCAATATAGGTTGATAAAAGAAGTTGGAAAAAAGTCCATAAAAGCTCAGTATTATTATTTGACTTACTTTTCTGGAGCACAATGGAGCAGTTTAGACTACGTGTTAATCATTAGCTCACACCAAGTCTTAGATTTATCTTAACAGTGAGAATGGGATTTTATCTTTAGTGGTTTATTTGTCAAATTTATATTGTCTTCCCTCTCACAAGAAGTGGCTGAGTGGCATGGAGCAAAAAAAACCATATAAAACAATAAACATGTCAAAGATAGTCAGATTTTAAAAGTTTGAAAGATACGCACACATATAAATGATTTGATTAGCAATGGAGCCAACTCAAAATCTCACTGCTTCCCTGAGACTGCAGGTCTAATAACAAAGTCAGGTCTTGAAAGCCTTTTGGAAAATAATGAGGAATATAGCTCACCTAACTTTGATGGGGAAAGAATGCTCTAGAAGGTGGACACAATGGCAGAGAAGGCCTGCCCCCTCAGGCCCATCAAATAGTTCTCTGACAGACAGGACCTACAGCATGCTTCCCTTGCTGGCATTTCTCTAAATGTTAAGCGTCCTAGGGAATTCCAGGAAACTTGGCATTCAAACAAATCAGCCATCAATAGACACACAGAAATAAACCATATTTGCACACCATTCAAACAAGATAATAAAAAAGTTAAAAAGGAAACAAAAAGATATAGAACATAGAATAATAGAATTGGAAGGGACCTTGGAGATGTTCTAGTCCAACTCCCTGCTCAAGCAGGAGACCTTATACCATTTCAGACAAATGGTTGTGCAGTCTCTTTTTGAAAGCCTCCAGTGGTGGAGCCCTCACAACTTCTGAAGACAAGCTATTCTATTGGTTGATTACTCTCACTGTTAGGAATTTTCTCCTTAGTTTTATGTTGTTTCTCTCCTTGGTTAGTTTCCATCCATTGTTTCTTATCTTGCCTTTTGGTGCTTTGGAAAATAGTTTGACCTCTTGTCTTTGTAGAAGCCTTCAAATACCATGTTTTCCCCAAAATAAGACCCTATCTTATATTTTTTTAAACCCTGAAATAAGTGCTTGGCTTTATTGCCATGTACTTAAAAGCCCGATTGGGCTTATTATCAGGGGATGTCCTATTTTGGGGGAAACAGGATATTGGAACACTGAACATATCCTCTCCGCTCATACCCAGATAACATCAGGAAAACAACAAAAAATAATTTTCTAATTATGGAGCGACCAAGGAAAAAAAACCATAACCCCACTAAAACTGGCATGGCAACAAGGGGGAAAGGTGCTTAAGATTAATAAAGACATTTACAAAATAGTTGTGTGATACATTAACACAGTTTAAAAGAACAACAAGATCTGTTAAGCATAAAGGACTTGAGTATCAGAAGCCAAAGAAAAGTCCTGGATATTGATATTAAAGCTACTAGAAAAAAAATAGAGTTTAAACCATTTAAAAAAGACCTCCTATGCAATTTTATAAGTCTATTGATTCCTTCTATACCTCTCAAGCTAATATAGCTGCTTTGTACAGTAGTTCATTCAACACACTAACAAAAATCTCTCAGGAAACTGGATTTAACAAGCCTTCTCCGCTTCTGAATAAAAATTTAAAGATCCATAAACATTTTCAGATACCTCAGATAAATTATATGGAAGTACACTTTGGCAATTTATTTGTTAAACAGTTTCATCCCGTCCACTGGCTCCTGAAATATCTGTATCTATATATTTCCTTTCACACTACATTTCAAGGTCAAGGACAGAAGTGTTTATTAGTATAATTACCAAAATGAAGCAATTCCATTAAGCCTTCAATGACAGATTTTTTTAAAAAAATTGCTATGGAAAAGAAAAAAGGCACAGAAGATACTTTCAAGTTAAGAAAAGAATGGAAGGTCTTCAAAGCACATTTTCATTTGTTAGGAAATATTCATACACCAGTATATGCGCTTTGTTTTAATATCCTATGATATTATTGGTATTGGAATCTTCATCTCAAACAATGCAAAACTTAGGTAAAGGTTTCCCGTGTCCAGTCATGTCCAACTCTAGGGGGTGATGCTCATCTTAGTTTCTTAGCTGTGGGAGCCAGCATTGTCCTACGTCACATCCATGGGCATGTAACCAGCGTGACTATATGACAAGGCATATGGAGCACTGTTACCTTCCCACTGAAGTGGTACCTATTTATCTACTCACATTGGCATGCCTTTGAACTGCTGGGTTTGAAGAGCTGGGGCAAGAATAGTGAACTCACCCCGTCGTGCAATGCTCAGGTCTCTAATCTGGCCTGTCAGTTTTCCAGTTGAAAGCTCAGCATTTTTAACCGCTGAGCCATCGTTCAGCAATCTTATCTCATCTCAAACTTAGGATGCTGCAAAATGCAATGCACAACTTCATTAAGCTCAGTTCTCTAATGAAAGTTCTCCAGGAATTCCACCATGGTCTTCTGATCATGACATAGCCACAAGGAGAAAGCAAATCTCTGGAGAGTCAACACAGAGGAAACTTCAGAGAATATATCTTTCTCCTGTCACTTTCATATGTTTGGGGAGATAGAGAGATGATTACACATACATTAACTATCTACAATATCATCAAGAGAATTGAAGAATTGAAATGGAAATGGGCTGGTCACATAGCAAGACGAACTGAAGGCAGGTGGACCAAGGCAGTTATAGAATGGATTCCACTTGATAAAAAGTATCCACGAAAGAGACCTAAAGCAAGATGGCTCAACGACACCATCAAATATTGTGGGCCCAATTGACAAAAAAAACGCTCAGGACCATATAGGTTGGAAACATGCAGATGAAGCCTTCATCTTGCAGTGGGTAGACAATGGCTAAAACGATGGTGATGGTATTATCTACCAAAGACACTGTCATACTACCACAACAATGGCTGTTTTTTATGCAGAACAGATTGAATCTGTGTTACTCACAAAAGGGCAGGTAGAAATTTCTGTTTAATACCAGTTTTTATCAATTATTTAGGTGCCGAGCATACCCATTCTGCAAAACTTTTAAACAACTAAATCCTTTAACTAATTAATGAATTATGAAATTTAGTCTCCAAACAATTCAGAGGGGATCTCTCGTCCTCTCTCTGGCTTGCTTTAACATGATACATTTGATTAACAGTCTACTATTAACTTGTTCGCTAATGAATAATCAGTTACATTATGTTCTTTAATGAACAACAGCTTTTAATTTAATAGATAGTGTTTAGAATTGCTCTTTCTTGCCAAAGTGACAACACAGTTCCTGGCAATCATCAAGGCTCCTTCGAGCAATCTAAATCTAGCCTATTATCTAGAGGCGAAAGAAAGAGAAGCATTCCTTTGTATTGCTAAACGAAACTCCCAAATTTATGTTCTGAGTTTACAATGAACATTTCACTTGCATCTGAGACTTTCATCAACTGTTTTTAAAAGGATGAGACAAAGAAAATCACAAATGAACACTAACAGTCTAGAGAGCCACACCTCACATATGCTGATTACACTTGGCAGTAGGATTGAGAATTCTTAAAATCAGACAGCTTTCCTAGCAAATACATTTGGCATGTACAAAGTCCGGTATTATGTTATGGTATTGCTAAACTCCTAGTGCTTGAAAGTATTTCAATCAATGGGTGGAGAAGGGAAAAGCAATATGATAGTCTAGTCAGGCGTTAGTTTGAGATTATGCATGCTTTACTATCTTTCTCCAAATCTATAGATGCTGATGTTTCAGTTTATGATAGGCTTAGTATCAACTTAGTACCAACCGTTCTTAGTTCTTGCATATGAAGATAATTGATAAAACCTGTGGTGACATATTCTTCTATCCTTGTTCATTAAGGATCCCATAATTATGGGGTAATCACTCAGAATACTTCCCAATACAATCTTGCAACCTTACTATGATTCATTAATTAACAACTGGTCTTACAGTCAGGAGCATGGAAGTTGCTAAACTTCAACTCGCACCCCTTCTTATCATTGGCCATATTGGCTGAATATAAACATCTATGAGAATGAGACAGGAGGAGGAGACTGCAGACTAGGCAAGATCAGATATGAGGCAGTTTAGTTCACAGAAGCAATGGGGACATGGCAAGTATCTTAGAAAGGACCTTCCCTAATTTCTTGGAAGTAAAGGCAAGGGTGAAGAGAGGTAGTTTCAGACCTGCAAGATTCTGTTAATGTATCCTTATAATAAAAGTAATGTTAGTATTCATGATTTGTGTTTCTTGCTTGGATTACCCCAAAGAGCTGACACTGAGGGTGGTGGGAATTGCAATTCAATATTGCCTTCTCACACCTCTTCCAGATTGTAATGGAGCAGGTGATCCTGTAGATTAGGGGTGTCAAACTGGCAGCCCACAGGCTGGATACGTCACATGCAGACCACGCCCACCCCAGCTCCGCGAAGGGGGAAAATGTCATGATACATCATGTGTCAGCAACATGACGCTGCAAGTTTGACCCCCGTGCTGTAGATTATAATGTAAAGAACAAGTTCTAATGGTGATGGGCAGAAACCATTTTTCCAACCTGGCAATCTCAGGAAGCATCCAGACAATACAACTGCTTATAATACTGACTGGGTATTCTGGGAGAGACAAATGGACTCCACCTGGAAAGCGATTCAGGGTTTGTTTTTTTCCAACCCAAGTGGGGTGAGGCTCATATGTCACCTATGCCAAGCTTTCCCCACCCTGCACTCCTTATCTTACCGCACTGCCTATCCACTCTGGGGCTAAAAATTCTTTCAACTCCCTCTCATTCCTGGCTGAAAGAGCTCCCTGATGAAGGATTTCAGCTCTGTGCTTGCTTGCAGAGCTGAAATCCTTTGTGCCTGCTTGCACAGAGCTGAAATCCTTCAGCAGGGAGCTCTTTCCGCTAGCCCTGAGAGATAAAAGGGATCTGCCAAAGGATTTCAGCTCCATGCAAGCAGGCACAGAGATCCTTTAGCAGGGAGCTCTTTCGACCACCCCCAAGAAAGAAGGAGGAGTTCTTTGAGCAGGCGGCAGCAGCTTGCAACTTTCCATGGAGGCAACTTTTTGTGATAAGTCAGAAATGCTTTACATGCACTTCATTCAAACAATTATTAAGCGAACAGTGGTAAGTTGAGGACTACCTACCGTACCAAAGATTGTTTCAATCCTCTTTTGCGGAATTCTTTGTCCCCAAATATCTACCAAGTTGACTTAATGGAAGTGAAGACACTGTCATTTCAGGATACCTTTCATTGGGTCAGTAACTTGTCAGTTCTCTTATCATGATTTATTCTGGTTGGGCCACTCCTGACTTTGAATGTTGCTGTTTGCTGTTTGATTTGTAATAGTGATGTATGCATCTGCTATTTTTATGTGCCTTGAGTGTCTGCATGGATGATATATGCTTAAGATCAATATATAAAACTTACCCAAAATTCTCTCATGAAATATTTTCAGCCATACATTTTAGAGAAGATGAAGGACCACATGTTTTTTTAAACAAAAACAGCAAAAAACCTTAGATGTTTCTAGTATTTGTGGACGTAGAAAATGTTTCAAGCAGTATGTTTTATTGTTTGAAATTACTAGATAGTTTTATTGTGCAAAACTGTATATATTCTTGCTCTTGTAAGCATAAATTTTTGTTGCAAAATGAGAAAGCTAGGCTACTATCTTTCCTTGCCTTAGATTATAAGAAATAATCTAAGAACTATGCTTAGCTCTGACTGACCTTGAAACGTAATTGGCAAGCATGCCTGTCTCTATGGGATATACCATTGGGTAGATAAAAAAAAATATGGGATTATAATTAAAACCGATAAAGCTGCAAAATTAATCAGCGGAGTTTTTAAACCTACTGGATGAAAATAACAGAATAATGTATATTGCCTACTTAGTAATACATGTTATATATCTTACAAACAAAAGTATATAGTATATAATTATCAACTTTATTCTTTGATGCCTTTATAATCATTAATATTAAAGGTTCTTAAAAACTACAGGTTTTCAAACTTAATGAATAAATAAACAAGTTTTATTTTTCCTATAAACAGTTTTATGAGTCAGTATATTTTATACATCAGTATGAAATAAAATAATTGTCATCTTTGTGAAGAATCTTGCTGTTCAGTTTCAAACTGGATAAAGTTTGAATGTTACTCCTAATTATTCTTTATTTATTTACATTCTACTTTACATAGAAAAATACTATATAGGTTGTCTTCAACTTACGACTACAATTGAGCCCAAAATTTCTGTTGCTAAGTGAGACATTTGTTAAGTGAGTTTTGCCCCATTTTACGAGCTTCCTTGCCACAGTTGTTGAGCAAATCACTGCAAATGTTAAGTTAGTAAAACGGCGGTTAGGTGAATCTGGCTTCCCCATTGATTTTGCTTGTCAGAAGGTCGCAAAAGGTGATCTCATGTCCCCAGGATATGAATCACTTTCCTAGCATCTGAATTTTGATCACGTGACCATGGGGATACTGAAATGATTGTTAAGTGTGAAAGATGGTCATAATAGAATAGAGAATAGAATAGAATTCTTTATTGGCCAAGTGTGATTGGACACACAAGGGATTTGTCTTGGTGCATACTCTCTCGGT
>JANHFM010010004.1:167630-178847 GCA_032468115.1 Grayia smithii
AGTCATAAGTGGGAGGAGATGGGTGATAGGAACAGTGAGAGATTAATAATAATGCAGACAGTTGCTAGTTTGACAGCAATGAGGGAATTATTTGTTTAGCCATTGCAACTTTGAAAGGTCACTAAACGAACTGTTGTAAATTGAGGACTACCTGTAATCCAGTAGTTCTCAACCTGTGATCTTTGGACTCTTGCTGTGATATGGTTGCAGGGCATCCACAAAGGCCTGAAGAAATGTTATGATTTAACTCTTAAGTCTTGGTGGCCCCTGACCATGGTTTGTGGCCACGAAAGGTATTTAAAGAGGGTCGGTTCATGGTGAAGGAAAGGTTGTGAACCACCTGTTATAATCTTGGATGTATTATTCACTGAACCTGGTTATACTGAGAAATATTTTTTTAAAAAAAATAATATCTGTTTACATTCTTGAACACTAATTTTAATATCCAATTTTTGAAAACACTAATTTTAGTATCCAAGCACGATTAATCTCCTCTGGTGATCTGCCCAGGTGCATCAACATTTGATACCCTGTTGAAACTTGGAAGCGTAATCAAGATAAAGTAACAGAAGGGGGAAAAGTCTCAAATTATTAAGAGATTAACTTCATTAACTGTATCTAATTAGTTTAACTTTAATTAAAATTTAATTTAATCAACTCTGTTTTCCCTCACCCTTACACTTATTTCGATAAAAGGCATTTCATTTTACGCATGGCCTCATCTATTTCTTGGTTCTGTCTCACTGTCTACTTTAACAGTGTGGCCATGTGGCCATTCAAAGATAATTTGGAGAGGGGGTGGGGGTGTTCCCACTTTGGTAAACTAGTTTGCCATTTTGTAGACATCGATTTTATTTCCAAACAGAAGTCTTGCAAAGAGATGCTGGCAATCCTGGAATGAAAGTACAGGTAGCCCTCGAGTTACACAAGTTCACTTAGTAACCGTCCGAAGTTGAAACAGCACTGAAAAAAGTGACTTATGAGCATTTTTCATATTTATGAACATTGCAACTGTCACGTGATTTTCACACTTATGATCCCATGATCACGTGATTTGCATTTGGATTCTTAACAACCGGTTCATGTTTATGACGGTTGCAGTGTCCCAGGGGTCATGTGATCCCCTTTTGTGATCACCTGCTCAGAAGCAAACTCAAGGGGGAAGTTGGATTCACTTAACAACAGACTTACTAATTTAATAGCTGCAGTGATTCACTTAACAAATTTCACAAGAAACAGAGGGGGTAGGAATGCACTTAACAAATTTCCCATTTAGCAACAGAACTTTGGGGCTCAATTCTGGTTGTAAGTCGAGGGCTACCTCTATCTTGCAATATTGAGCTGTCTGAGCAATACAAGTAGCCATATTTCCTTCCTGCCTCCACCCCCCTTTTCCTTTTTGATAAGAGAAAAAGAGCTGCAGCAATGAAGCCACCATAGGCCCCCATCTCTAAAGGAAAACCCGTTACATCTTCTTTTTCAGGAAGTAGTAAGTAGAACAGCAGAGTTATATAGGAATATGTGCTGATTACATAGCTCGCCCAGTTCCCCAGAGGGAAACATGCATATGTAATAAATACTGCAAATTTGTAGAGCAACTGGCCAATTAACTGCCTCCTTGGCCTTCTGCAGAACAAACAAAGAAAAATAACCATGGCTTAGGGATCAGGAGCTGACCACAAGAATACGAGCTCTCTCCTCTCTGGTTATGAACAACTTCCCCTCTGTCCAGACTAATTCTTTGAAAGATGTCAGGAGGATGAAATAAATTACTACGTGCATTTTAAATTCAACAGGCTGGGGCCAGAGGGAATGGACAGGACCTCTTGTCCTTTTGCTTTCTCAACAACAAACCCAGACTCAATTTTTATACTTTATTTAATTTTAAGAAAAAGGTTGCCCTCCACTCTCCTCTCAACACGGACTGTTTTTCCTCTTTCTATCCAAGTGGGTTTTCTATTTTACCTCTGAGTGGGATGCACTTTATATTGCTTCTGTGATCCTAAAAACCTAAACATTGCTTTCAGGTGAACATCGCGTTTTTATTCTTATATTGTTTATTTTTTACTTTTGAAGAAACACCATCCTACCTTTACGGCATCGCTGAGAGTTTGGTTTTTGTCTGCTTCTTCCGAAGAATGCAATTCCAGTTTAAACTGCAACTCCTGGAGCTGCTGCGCCTGCTCCTTCAAAAGCATTTGGGCCTGCTGCTCCCGGAGTAATGCATTATTTAGTTCTTCACATGCACTTTCAAACCTCTCGTGGGTGATCAATTTCTGATAAAGGAAATAAATTGTGTTCTGTCATGAAGCAGCAGCATTGTTTATACACTTGATTTTCAGTATCCCACTTGCCAATATGCAACATTCTAATGTAAAAGTTTTAAAACGCTCAATATATTTGCCCTAGAGGCTCTCTTCTCCAAGCCAGGGCCATTAGACAATGTTAATGCCAGGTGATTTTTATTTGCAAGATTTCTCAAAAAGCTGAAGAAGAAGCAGGCCTCAAGAAAGCTTTTCTTTCAAATTATCCCAGGAAAGATGTTCTATATTATTATCATCATCATCATCATCCTTAATTTTATTCATTAAACATGAAACTTAGTCAACTGAACATTTTAAAATGTATCATAAATATCACTGACTGGCTCCGATGGTTGATATGGGTTGCTGCCAGGATCCTAGGTATCAACCAAGTATCTTCTTAAAAGGTATGTTGTTCCAAGTAGCACAGTTTTTTTGCAGTTCCGCTGGTATTGTTGTTGTTGTTATCATCTCTTTTATTCATTAAACATGAAACTCAGTCAACTGGACATTTAAAATGTATCAGAAATACCACTGATTGATGCTAATGGTTGATACAGGTTGCTGCCAGCATCCTAGGTATCAACCAAGTATTTTCTTAAAATATACAATGAAATATATGATGATGATGATGATGATGATGATGATGATGATCATTATTACTATTATTCTACAAAAGGAGTTAATTTGAACAGAATCTCCTTATTGCCCCATGTGTTTAATTACAGAGTCAACCAGACTTCATCTAATGTCTTATTGGCCTAAAATGTTTTGGAAAAACTGGCAACCAACCTATAGAACCCTAGTCCTTATTTATCCATTCTTGTCAATTTACATGTTGCAAGACAAAATGAAATAAATAAGTTTAAACTTTGTCTCTCTCTACCTAATACAGGTAGTCCTTGACTTACGACCACCATTGAGGCCAAAATTTTGGTTGTTAAGTGAGACATTTGTTAAGGGAGTTTTGCCCCATTTTACAACCTTTCTTGCACAGCTGTTAAGCGAATCACTGCAGTTGATAAGTTAGTAACAGGGCTGTTAAGTGAATTTGGCATTGATTTTGCTTGTCAAAAGTTTGCAAAAGGTAATTACATCACCTTTTGCAAACTGCAACAGTTGTAAGTATGAACCACTTGCCAAGCACCTGAATTTTGATCACATGATCATGGGGATTCCACAAAGGTTGTAAGTATGAAAAATGGTCATAAGTCACTTTTTTCAGTGCGGCTGTAACTTTGAATGGTCACTAAATGAACTGTTTTAAGTCGAGCACTACCTGTACATCTAGACATCAAACTACAGTTTTACTGGGGCTCTAAGATTATTTCCTAAAATGGAACTTTCCTATCTCCATCTTCTGCTGGAAGAGGTGTTTACATTTGTACCAACTGCAGATAAAAAGGAACAGACAAATCCCAAGCAAACCACATTAGTGTCAGCCTTTCAAGACAGTCTACATCAAGGAACAGACAAACAGGAATTACAGGAGTGCTACCTTTTTTGCTTCCTTTATTAATATAATCTGGAAAACCTGCCCTTTTTTAAGGATCATCACTGCCCCCTTTTAAAACCAATAGGTAGGGCTGTTCCGAGGCTATTCCATATATACTCTATCCCTTTTTAACATTGTCAAAGTAAATTCTTCATTTCCCATGAATTCAGACTATTTCTGGAAGACACGTGGCCTTTACAGAGGTCTTGGACTCAAGCAATGTTGACATGTAAAGGAAAAGCCTTCAGAAATCCAAGCTACTGTATATGTGACAACAGGGGGCCTTCATGAATGGGGATCACTTCCAGTCACACGAAGCGGTAGCAAATACTGCCCCTCTGCAAATAAACTGCCTCCTGTACAGCCACCAGGTAATATTCCCTGTTAGATCACCTCTTCAATCTAATGTAGACCTGGCAGAAATGTAGAATCTTTTGCAGCGTGTAGAGAAGACTTGCTTTGTTCGACAATTTTGCCAACCATTAGCAAAATGCAGCATGCGACACAAGAAGAATGTATATAAAAACATACTGAGTGATGCTGTCCATATACCATTTGAGTTTTCAAATCCCAGTTCTCCCACAGCGCAAACAGCCTAATTTAACAGACCAAGAATTCAGCTTTTCTGAATGGATTATTGACTCAATCTACCTTATTCTGCAACGTAATGGACTAATTGTACCAGGAGTGTCTTTGGCCTTTTCTTTTAATAGAGCTGACTCCCAGCTGAGAATTTACAAGATATAGAGAGTGGTTTTGTGTATGTGTTAGGGGAAGCAAGAATGAAGAATCCCACCTAAGAATGCAGAGGTTCTTCAATGGATATTTAAAGGACACTAAACAGAATCCCCTCCTTTAAAGCTGATTATTCCCTCCCTCATTCTAATCAAATAGACTTACAGATTGCTTAAACACATATAATTGCTCTTGCAAACTATGAGCTTTGTCAGCCTCTTTCTTCATCTCATTCAAATTCCGTTTGAATTCTGTGAGCTCCAAGCGCAATGACCGCCGTTCTACTTCTGCTGTGTGCAGCCTTTGTGTAAATTCAAATATCTGCTTCTGCAAGGATGCTATGGTTTTCTGGTATTTAAAAAAAACAGGAACAATGTGTTAGCTAGAAAATATGCTGGTTGGGCAATAAATCAATAGCTTTGAATACCTGAACAAATTAAGACGAAACTCCCCTTTTCTAAATTCACCCATAAGTGTAAAGTATTCTCAAAGCAATACACACACACACACACACACACACACACAGAAGGTATTTTCTGAAAATGAAAATAAGCATGAAGAGCAGTTACTGTATTTTTGCGGGAAAATGTCTTTGGTAACAGCATGTGTCCCAAATATGCAGTGGGTAATCACAGGGTTTTTGAAATTAAAATCATCCATTACCTTACAGGGGTATTTTAAAAGAACACTGCAAATTGCCTTGAGCGGCAAATGACAGAAAGGATGCCAAAAGGTTTTGGGAAAGAATTACTGAAATAATATCAAATTGAGGGAAAGCCTGAAAAATATTGCCTCTTTTCCTGCACCTCCTCGATTTTGCTTTAGAGAGCTGAGCAGTCTGATGAGTAAACTAAAGGATTAACATTTTGAAATCCGACACGATGGGAAAGCTTCCATAATGTAAATGATCATACCAACCATAGCAGGGGTCCTGTCAGTTATGCCAGCTTCGAGGGTCTGTGCGTTTATTTTATGGAGCCCACGAGCCAGTCTTTGAACCAAGGAGTCTTTCTCTACATAAGTCATACTCCGGCTGCTGTCCACTGGAGTAACTTCCATCATGATGCAAAGTTTCTTCATAAGTTTTGAAAATGAATTTTTGGCTGCGTTGGTGAGCAAGTGTCCCGAAAGCCAGGATTTCATATCTTTGAAAGAAAAAGAACCAGTCTGTAAATACAGTTGGCTTGTATCTGTGGATACATTAAAAAAAATGGGTTGGAAATATTTGATGGAAGTAATAATTGATGACAAGTTCCTGCATAGTGTAGAGTCTTCTTAAAACTCCCATTCTAAGCAATTTCATTGAAAGCTAATTAAGGTCTACTCAATTTCTACTGAAAAAAGAAAGCAGGATTGTTTACCCCATAGCTGACTTCACAAAACCTCTTTTAGCGAAGAGGCTTCAAGCAATTCAGTCTACAATCAAAACCAGGCAGAATATTTTTCGTGAAATTTCATTTGAATTTTAGAAAAGGCCTAATGTAACTTTCTAAATAAACATCTTAAAAGGTGAGATTCAAATATTCTTGGAATAGGAGGCTCGTATCACTTTGAAGCTATGTCACCTTGACCAGTAACAAGATAATGCTGTTGGTGAGAAAGGTTTTTTTGGGGTCCAGCTTCATAGATATAGATATTAAATTCCTATTAACAACCATTCAGACTGCACTTCCATGTTCAATAACAGGCATTGGTTCAAGACAAACAATGGATTGGTTGAAACAACTGTATGCTCTTACACAACCCTGCGGCATTTTTGTTCTTTCATTAATCCAAAGGTAACAATATATGACACCTAAGACTTGCAGGAGAAGTTCAAAGACTCAAAGCTGCTTATTACAATCAATGAATTTACTAATTCAAAACAGAAAATAAGTTAACTGCTACAAATATAACTGTTTCTTTTTCTTGTTTCTTATAGCTTGGATGTCTAAATCATGTGCTGCTTAAAACTACTGAGGCTTGTACCTTAATGCCATACTATTTATATTCTAAGACAAGAGAATATAATTTACCTTATTCCAAGGCAATTAAATTTTTACTACTACAATTACTTATTTCCCCATAGGATTCTGGTAATCAGCCTTCTCATATAATGGGCTTAAGCCTCCAGCACACCCAACATGTTCTGCTTACTGGTAGATTCGTCAGGTCTGTAATTAATAATTGTGTTTAATGTTGATAAATAAAATTGTCAGTGCTCCTTCTACTAATTGGTATTCTAGATAATGGTTAATAGGTTTATTTATGCCTTAATAAAAGTCTTGTAATTTAGTTTCCCCTCTGCAAGTCAGGTCTTAATCTGTCATTACTTGTCTTGTGATATTATCAGGGTAAGATGACAACCATGGCAGAGCTTATATTCATTCAGGAGAATACCAGATCTCTTGTTGCTGTAGAGAATTAAAATATTTGTTCTAAAGTTTAAAATAGAAAGCCTCTCAAGGCATATTTTCAGAGCAAGCCAGCTTCCTGCGGGCATATACTCTCATATATACACACACTGCTAAGAATGAAAATGAAGGGATTTCCATTTTTGAGGTAAAATGAAATACAAATAAGACTTCCAGAAAATTCTTTCCATCTGTTGCCAGATGGAAACAGATCTGGTAACATCTGAATAAAGTAGGTGCTGCTGAATCAATTTATTTTCTATGAAATAATAAGCGCAGCATTCTTTTTTTTTAATCCTAGTATGTAAAAAACTTGTTCATATATAAAATAATATCTTCCAATTACATGTCACCTTGGCAGGGACCCAAAGTTTTCTCGCTGGCTTACTCAGAGGGATAGATGGATTCATCTATTCATTTATTTGTTGGAGAAATCTTCTTTGATTTATGGACCATTCATCTTTCATTATGAATTGGTTTTAAAAAGTCATATTGTTTTCAGAAATGGTGGCCTAGGTGACAAGGTAGGGTTCTTCTCTGAGTGCATAAGCTTATGGTCCTCAGACCAGTCTGGAAACTTCTAGAATTCTGAAAGATATGCTCGAAACACAACTGAAAAGCACCAACTGCTGGAACCTGACCTTAAATACCAAGTAGAAATGTCAAAACAGTTATGTAAAATTCTTAGCTTTTCTAGCCATTGTATGCAATCAGAGACTGGGAAATGGATTGAATTAAATAATAAAATGTGATAATGTTTTAAATATTTTTTTTCATCTTCTTTTGGCAAGAGTTTTAAATAAAATTGTAATCTGGTCAAACACTAGAATTACACAGATTGAAATATCATAGTACTTAACCATATCATTCCATTTAAAATTAGAAGCTCAGACTATTATAAACACAATTTTCAGGTTAATATCAGAACAATGTTGTATTTAAAGCTCGCCAGACGGATTTGGAGGGTTAAAAAAAGACAGGGAGAAAAAAGAAAACTTATCTAGGACAGAAAAGCATATACTATCTAAAAGCAAAGCATCACCTCTAGTTAATTTTTAATGAATAATGGTTTTGACTAAAACAAAGAAATGTATGAGTTAGAATCATTCATGGTTTTGAGAGGTGAAATGAGAATAGAACACAATTCCAGAAGGTACTGTATTCTGCTGTATCTATAACCAGAGGGAAAAGAATATATACACTTTAAGTACCTGGCCACAAATATCTAGGAATTACAGTAAAAGCACTAAATAATTTATGTTATGATGAGTGTGTGAGAAATGTCTTCTACAAACAGTTACAGTACAAAGAGCAACAAACAAATGAAGCAAGTGAAGCAAAACCCAATGAAAAGTGACAAATATTACTCGGGTGACGGGAGAATAGCATGCATTTTTCTTCTTCACAAAGGAGAAGGAGGAGTAGAAGGATGAAATTCCTTCCTGATATTTACATGCCAAAAAAATTGTGGATCCTTGAAATTCCAAACTGCAAATGTTCACAATCGCTCTGTCAAATCAACATAATGTTGGCTTCCCTGTAAACTTTGAGTCTAGTGTTAAAAAATAGCCCTCGTGTAAGAATAAATTCCGTGGCCTGCTTCCAAAAAGGTACTTTATGTGCACTCTAGAGGTTGTGCGACGTGCCCAGTGGGATTGTATGTTTATATGTGTCTTTGAACAGCAGACCTCAATATCCTATCTAGCTAGTTTGAAACTACTCTCAGTTTCCAAAAGCTGTGGTCAAACAAAGTTGGCTGAGGTTTCAAAGCAAGACTCAAGTGCCCTTTGACGCATGAAACTTCTTGCAGGCGTTCTTCAAATCATGGATTGTTGTACGTTTTAACTTAAAATAAAGCTCCTTGCCTCGTTGAAGATGGTTCTGGAAGATGTGCCACCTGGAGCCCTCAGTGGAATTCATCTTTCCTTGACCAACTATGTTTGAACAAACTGCAATCCCCTCCACCACCACCCTACCACTAAGCTGATTAAGAAATGCATTCTGACCAATAGAGCCAGTGCAAAGTGTAAATATTTTTCACGTTGCACAGGTATGCCAAGACACAACATTTCTTAAGCAGTAAGATCATAGTCACCTAAAACATGGCTTCAAGGGGTGAAATGAAAAAACAGGCCCAGGTGGGCAGAAAAAGTTCTACACAGAATAATATATGTGAATATTGGTCAGCAGCTTCTGAGCCACAACTCCCAGTCCGCAGGCATCAGTTTTTGGCACAAACAAGACATTCTGGAGATGTTGCTAGATGCTCAACACCTATAGCCGTGATGGCAAGCCTATGGCACACATGCCACAGTTGGCCCGCAAAGCCGTATCTGTGGGCACGTGAGCGTTGCCCTAGATGAGCTCCAGCATGCATCCATGCTCAGGCCAGCTGATTTTTGGGCCTTTCAGGCCCACCCAAAGTCGGGAAACAAGCTGTTTTTGGCCTCCGGAGGGCCTCTGGGAGGGGGAGGCTGTTTTCGCCCTCCCCAGGCTCCTAGAAAGCTTCTGGAGCCTGGAGAGTGAAAAACAGTCCTTCCGGTCCCATCGGATGTTGTGAAATGGGCCATTTCTGGACTCCAAAGAGCCTCCAGGGGGCTAGGGAAGGCCATTTTCGCCTTCCCCGGACTCCTAGAAAAGCCTCTGGGGCCTGGGGAGGGCGAAAAACAGGCCTACCGGGCCTACCATGCCATCAAGTGCCAAAAGCGGAGGGAATGCGGGGGGGGGGTCACACGCACATGCATGGGGGGCGCACTGAATTATGGGCGTGGGCACACATGCGCGCAATCCCCCCGTGCTCCCTCCATTTTTTGCACACGATGGCAAAAAGGTTAGCCATCACTGATCTATAGACTGCCATGGCCTTTATTGCTGGAATTTTTAACACTAACTGGCTTAGGCAGTACAGGTAGTCCTTGACTTACAATCACAATTGAGCCCAATGTTTATGTTGCCAGGTGAGAAATTTGTTAAGTGAGTTTTGCCCCATTTTACGATTTTTCTTGCCAAATTTGTTAAGCGGATCATTGCAGTTGTTAAGTTAGTAGCACGGTTGTTACGTGAATCTGGTTTTCCCAATAGCTTTGCTTGCCAGGAGGTTGCAAAAGGGGATCACATGACTCCAGGACATTGCAACTGTCATAGGTATGAGTCGGTTGCCTGGCATC
This sequence comes from Grayia smithii, assembly GCA_032468115.1. NCBI lineage: Eukaryota > Metazoa > Chordata > Lepidosauria > Squamata > Grayiidae > Grayia > Grayia smithii. The sequence goes on from JANHFM010010004.1 coordinate 177,724, forward strand.
CAACTGCAAATCACGTGACCATGGGGATGCGGCAACGTTTGTTAAATATGAAAAATGGTCATGAATCACTTTTTTCAGTGCCTTTGTAACTTTGAACTGTCACTAAACGAACTGTTGAATGTCAATAACTACCTATATCTGCTTTTCATCTACTTTTTAATTCCCTGAAGTTTGGGTATATAAGACATTCATTTATGGAGCATAAGCATAGAGTGAATATGTGGATGAGGACAAGATGTCATGTGTTCCATTGCTGCATTTGCCTCTAAAAGTTGCCAATTGTAATGCACAGAGGTATTCAGATGTTAACTGCCAGCAAAACACAGAACACTCTTGCACCACTTATTCTCACTGTGTTTATCACTACTATTATGTGCAAAGTGGCTGAGAAGAGTCATGAACCAACACTTTTTATCCAGCTCTTTTATTAAAACCATATGCATTTCTAAAGTAAGTCACATCTTCTCTTGCAGCTCCTTATTTTTCAATTTTCAATTTTGAAAATGCATTTGAAAAGACAGTACTGACAATCATTTAAGTCAGTGCAGGAACACTGTAAATGAACTCTGAAATAACGGCTTAAGTCAAGGATCTTTTGACACCGTGGTACTTATACTATACCTTGCCCACTGCACATCTGCATAGGCGGTGCCTAAAGTGAGTTTTGAAAGCCTCCCTGCTTTGCCTGCGCCAACAAAGCAGGGACACTGTCAAAATCTACCTTCACATTGCTTAGGCAAGTCTGCAGCTGGCTTGCTTAGGCAGCGGGCTAAGCAGACTCCAAGCAAGTTTTGGCAGTGCTCTCATTCTTCCTGCGAGAGAGTGATTTTTTAAAAAAATGTATGCCTTACTCTAACTTGTCAAAACTGCTCAGGGAATTCTAATTGACAGTTGAAAACCCTTTAATTAAATTACAGTGGTCACAACTGAAAACATATCCTGGCCTAATAAGAAAGAAGGAATTGAGTTATGAGTTAATTCACCAGACTTATCTTCTCTTTGTAGTAACTGATAGACCTCTGCATTGATTTGGACCATTCTGGTTCTTCTAAATACCCATTAAGAACATCCAACTATCATTATGAGTCACAGTGGCACAGTGGTTAGAGTACAGTACTGCAGGC
>JANHFM010010004.1:192813-207661 GCA_032468115.1 Grayia smithii
GTGGCTCCCGGTGTTTTGTTTTCTGTGGGAAATGGGCCCAAGTGGCTCTTTGATTGTTTAAGATTGCAGACCCCTGTTTTAGCCTACAGCCCTCTAATCATTTTTATTGCTCTTCTCTGAACTCTTTCCAGAGTCTCAACATCTTTTTTTTAATATTGTGGTGACCAGAACTGGAAGGACAAACAGACTTCCTTCCTCTCCATCCTCCCCTGTTTTAGTCTACAGTGAATTTAAACAATTGTTAGACCACTTAATGAAAGAGGAAATGGGTTGATCGGAAGAAAGAATCGTAAAAGAAGAGAGGAGAAGGAAATTGAAGAAAGAATCATGCCACCAAGTTTTTGTGGGAGGAAATGGTTTGGATGAACCATAGGTCTACTTTAGTAGGAGAGTTCTTAGGTATGGACCCTATTTAAAGGTTACTTCACCTCTGGTCTTTTTTAAATCAGGAGAGGCCTAAGTCCAGAAGTCTCATTTGAATGCTTCCCACCAATATTCTACATTGGTAAGATTTTCTTTTTCTCTATTGTTTTTGTCCACTTCTCCGATTGTCCAACAACTGGGAATGCATTCATAAAAATCTGAAATATGGAAGTGTGTGATAGAGCCCAGTTAATGAATGGCAACATACAGCAAACCTGTTTTCTGCATTGGATAAAGCTGTTCACAAAAGCTTTTGCCCTTATAAAGAGTTAGTTTTGAAGGTTATATCTGATTCCAGATCTGTTCTACAATGTGGAAACGATAGTTGCTATTTCTGCCTTGGGGGAAAATGTCTACTTGAGATTTCCCACACCGTACTAAATTAGATTTCAGACAGGGCCCTCTTTGCATATGATCAAGGTTCCCCATTGAAAATAAGAGTGTATCTACTATATCTCCTTTGAAATCTCTGTGGTAGTCTTTAACTAGTAGTAAGAAGGGAACCAAACATATTGAGTCTCATTGGACTGACCAAAGTTCTACCAAAGGGAGTCTTTGAGATGCCAACTTCGGTTGGCTCTTGTTATTTTCTCTCATGTAAAATATTGGGAGAAGGGGAGAGAAAGAATGAGAGGAGACAGAGGAGGTCCCATCCTTTCTCTTTCTCCCTCAGAGATGTCCTTCTTTAAGAATGAAAGAAGTTCTGCTCTACAAAATCATCTTACCATAGTCTCAATATCTATGGTATGTACCTGTGCATTTTATTTTTCTTACCTAACTGTAGAACCTTACTTTTTTCACCACTGAATTTCATCTTGTTGAAGTCTGTTAAGATCCTTATGTATCTGAAGCCTATCTTCTGGAGTGTTGGCTATTCCAGCCAGGTTGGTGTCATCTGCAGTAAATACCTCCTTCACCCAATATTACCTACACTTCAAAGTTCTAGAGTTAAAGTACACTTTTCTAATAACAAGCCTGGGTTGGTTCCATCCTGAGATGCTAATGCAGTGATTCGTTTAATATAGAGTGGCCATACTTCACAAGGGCAAAGAGATCATATAGAAAAAATAATAAAAAATCCTCATAATATCCCTTGTCAAAGCAGAAAGTATTGCCTCTCGTCTTTATTTAATTCTTGTGTTGTTGGCATCCAGGATGCTTCCCAATCAGTGGTGGGATTCAATTTTTTTTACTACTGGTTCTATGGGCATGGCTTTGTGGGCATGGCAGGGAAAGGTTACTGCAAAATCCCCATTTCCTCCCAATCAGCTGGGAGGAAGAGAATAGATGGGGGCAGGGCCAGTCAGAGGTGATATTTACTGGTTCTCTGAATTACTCAAAATTTCCGCTACCGGTTCTCTAGAACTGGTCAGAACCTGCTGAATATCACTTCTGTTCCCAATGCTGCGACTGAGGTATTGTCTAAGATCCTTAAAACCAGTAGATCTCCTCTCTTAGGGCTCATTTACCCATTCTTCTCCTGGCTTGTCAAAGATGCTTTGCTCACCTTTCTTTATGGCAATGTTTCTCAAATTTGGCAACCTTCAGTGGGTGGACTTTAAGTTGCAAGGTTGAGAAACAGTGCTTTAAGGACATGCCCTTCAGCTGATCCCCAGTGCATACCTGGGGCGGTGTAACTTCATTTTTGGTTAATGTCATATTGATCTGATATTTTCCATCTTCCAAGCCCAACCTTGCTGAATGCACAATTTCTGGCATTTTGGCAGCAATGACGGGTTGTGACATAGCAACTGCCCAGCTCCTATTGGCTGCTGAAACACCTCCTCCGATCTGTTTGTTTGGGCCTACTTTCTGATAACCAAGTTGGGTGAGCTCTTTATTAATATTTGTTCCTCTTTCTAGTGCAGCGTTTCTCAACCTTGGCTACTTTAAGAGGGTTGGACTTCAACTCCCAGAATTCCTCAGGTAGCAACGCTAGATCTTTTTTGAAAACTGGTGTTCAGTACTCTATGTGAGAGACCATTTATTTATTTTTATTTATTTATTTTTATTTATTTTATTTCAATTTCTATGCCGCCCCTCTCCCGAAGGACTCGGGGCAGCTCACAATAAAAACATAAATAAAAAAAAACATATAAAGGACAGAACATATATACAAATCAAACACAAACACATACGGACTTGACATAACACTGTACATTAAAATTAGAAGTTAAAAAGGGGCAGTAGTAATAAAAGTTAAAAGCCATATTAAATATAATTTAAGAATCTAAAAATTGGTCAACCATAGCCTGATTGCGAAAAAAGCCATGTTTTCAGGTCGCAGCAGAAGGAGCGAAGGTCTGGAGCAGTCCAGAGTCCACGGGTATATTTTGCCTTTGTGCCTCCAATTTTATTACTTTCATTATTAAAAACTGAACTTTATTAATCTAACAAGACTAAAAAAGCAGACTAAAACTATACTTGCTCAAAGTTAGCCAATAATACAAATCTAGTTAAGCCCTCCTGTCAACTCCTAGAAGCACGTTCTACCCCATTGGGACATTCGCCCAGAAGCTCATATCAGCAGGTTTCTTCTAGGTTAAGACATTGGTTGAATTTCTGATTGCACTCTCTGTTATCATTTTGCATCAACTGGTTCTTAAACTTTAAAAATAAAGTTCCTTAGAGGTATACTTCATTTCCTATGGCTTGCCTTAAACCTGAATATGAGATGAATGGCTCGGCTCATATGAAATGCTTTTCTTCCTACCCTTGGGGAGCCTAATCTAAGTGAGGACCAAACTCTGGAATTCTTCTCCTAGATCACAGAAAACTATGGTAATAGTGAACAAGTCAGGAATGTGGATGGATGGAAGTGTTAAAAGATAGGGGTACAACTACTTGTACACAGCAAAATGTTTCTTTTAAAAAAAAAATAAATCTGACCTTATTTTACTAATCTTATCTTCTGCTAACAAATCAACTCATGTCAACGTATGCATGAACTTCATTGTTAAGCTTTCTTAAACATTATCTTCTTTAAACTTATGATATATAGATTTGCAATTTCTATATACGTTTATCAATCCAAAAGGATCAAAGAGCATCTGGCATTTCATGGAAACATTTTTTTTCCCCTTCGTCAAATAATTCCTCCAACCCAACAGCAAATATTTTAAAGAGGATGTTCCTCGAACAAGTGCGTTTTGTTTCTGTTTTATGCTGAGATAAAGAGTTGGTTTATTAGTGTAAATGACTTAGTCCTTTGAATAGCTTCATCAGTAAGATTAATTTATTTTCTTTTAATTAGGTCCCTGTGGCTAACACTGGCTAATAGTATTAGCAAGTCCTGAACAGAAGCTGGAGCTTAGAGATTTCATACAGACTTCAGTCACATTTACATGCCCACAGCAATGGCATCAAACCGAGCTGTAGACAAGCCATAATTAACGGTACTGAATTATTAACACCCAAATTCTTTTTGAAATAAGATGAATGTCAGTCCTTTTTAACGATATTGTGATGTGGACAAATGTCACTGAATTTAATAGAGGTGTCTGGTGCCTGAGGACAGTACCTTCTCATTAGCCTTGTTGAGGTCTAAGATCAGCGTATCAACATTTTCTTGCAAGACTGTGCAAAGCTCTGACCAAGAGAATTTATCCAAGATGCCTTCTGATTTCTTTATAAGAACACAGCCTGCTACCAAGTGCTGGTACAAAGTATGGAGGAAAGTTAGCTTCTCCTGCAAAATGCAATTCAATTTGTGGAAGAAAAAAAAATAAAAAGGAAAAGAAGGGGAGAGGAAGAAAGAGTTAATGGCAAATATTTCTACATCGAAATGTTTAATATAAATAAAAATAAATGAGTGATCCAAAGTGATGATCTATGCTCAAGAAATTAATTGAAATCATAAAATAATCTGCTATTATATTTATACTAGGGCTGAACCTGCAGACCTTTTATTTAAGCAGTGAGGGGTCATCCCTTGTTTAGTAAAGTTTAGAATGTATAGCCTACTAAAGATTGTAGAGAATCAGACCTTGTAGTACTTTTATTATTATATATGTTAATAAAATGCTGGTGGCAATTTTTTAAGGAATTAAAAAGATCATACTAACAGTTTGCGCAGGGAGTAAACTAAGTGTTAAACACGAAGCAGTTCTTGAAAAAACAACTGCTTGTTCAGCTCTACTTCTCCCGTTTCACAGCCAGGGTTTTTCTGCTGTGCGCGCACCACACACACACACAAACACACACACACTGAATAATTTGGAATATAAACAGGACAATGTATGTAAAATACTTTGACTTCATGGCACAAAATAGAATTGCTAGTTTCATGTTTACTGCAGTATCTAATTTATTCTTACTGATAGCTTTATTAAATACTTTGAGCCAGGGATAATTAATGTCATTATGCAGTAAAATTATAGTATATTGTTGCATCTTTTTTTAAAAAACTGCATGCACCCAACTCTTGAAATAAAGAACAAATCTGTTTGGAGAATAAAATAGTTCTTTGAATATCTATACTGCTGACTTTGGACACCGAAACATTTTTTCATTAATGTAAATGGGAAAAGGCTCCCACTGGGCATCGTTTTGCTCAACACAGAGGCCTTTGAAACTTTTCTGCGAATCCCCAACCAAACTTGAGCCTGTGATCCAAACTCCACCATCTTCAATGAAAAGATTGCCACTGCTTTTAGTGTGCTTTAGATGCAGTCCAACCCGAGCCATTTCCAAACAAACTTCACAAAAGCATTAAAAGCAGAATTACGGTTGTGATTCTTCCGACCCTAGTTCGGTGTTTAAATCACTCAGAAGAAAACACCAACAACACATGGCGAAAATAGCAACAAAAGCATTTCCATGCAGTCTTTCACTTCTCCTTGTTAATTTAATCTGTCGCCATTCTGTCCTTTTTGCTTGGGCTGTGATAAACCAAGCATAGTAATCATCCATTTGGCCTGGAAAAGGAATCCAAAGGCCTAGAATCAATTCACACATGTTGAACCCAACCACAATACTGTAGACATGCTGACTTTACAATATTGTCAGGCTTCTAGTTTCCTCTACTTTAATCACTATCTGATGAGCAGAACAATTCCAGCTGATTCATATGGACACAATTTAAATCCCAGACTGGAAGAAGGGTGGAAATAATGTTTCCTTTTAGTCGCTTGGCATTCTTTCTCAGATTCGTTAGAATAATGAGCTCAATATGCAGCACAATCGAAATTTTTTTTAAAAGAGAGAATATATTTAATATACCTAGCGCAGAAAAGCTGTGAGCGCAAAAGAAAATGAAACTCTAAACACAAGCAAACGATGTATTTTTAAAATAGGATAAACATCAGGGTGGAAAGCATGTTTCAAAATAACACTTCATGAAACAATTACTGTACACAATACTACAATCAGCTGCTATCCCAAAAATAGGCAAGCTAAGTTGACTTTGTTGATGGGTGAGTAAAATGATATAGGTCCTTCTCATCTCTTGGACTTGCCATTTGAAACAGTTAATAGGGATTGGTGCCAAGGGATTAAACAGCTAATCTATTCCAAATGCAGACATATTTCAAATGTATGTATTTGCATTCAGCTAAACATTCACTTTCAAAAATTCTTTAGGCATATATTTACATTTCTCATCTCAAGAGAACAACGATAGTCTTTAAATGTAAAGAATCAGATAAGTTGAGCAGTTAATATTTCTAAATCCTAGTAACAATAACAATTTATTACATTTATATGCCACCCGATTCCCAGCTACTTTGGGTAGTTTACACATTGATTAAAACATTCAAAGTAATAATGAGGAACAAAAAACAAAAGGGTAAAAATGGCGGGAAAACAGAAAAACAAGCCAGCTTACTCTTAAGTGGAAAAATAAAATAAAAACCTAATGCCAGATATAAAAGTTCACAAAAACATTGGAAAGTAATCATTTAGATTTCTTATTGCGGTGGCATAAATCTGTATCTACAAAACAAGTGATCTGATATATAGAAATATGAAAGGTAAAGATTAAATAATATTTCTGACAGACATCTTGTTTTTGATAGTACCTCTGTATCCTTCTCATAAGCCTGTGTGAGCTTCTGAATTTCAGTTTTATATTCTGTACAACTCGCTTTCTCTTTCTCCAAGCAATGCAATACGTTTTGTAGTTCCATTTTTAATGTAGCTATTAAGGATTCTCTGTCTGCACACTTAGTTTGCAGATTATTTAACTCCTTCTTGGTATCAATGAGACTGTCATGTTTTACCTAAAAATAGTATATAAAAAAGGAAAGATAAAGGCTTCATGCAACAAAGCACAATCTTCTTTATCTGATAACTCTTTTCAGATATACATGTCTGAATGTCCCACAAACAAGATCGTTACACCAATAGTTACTACAATAAGCAAACCACAGAATTTAAATTTAAATTAAACAAAGCCACTAGTGGGATTCAAGTGGAACTATTATTTCACTTTTAAGCTTGTTGCAAGCTGACATTTTTCAAAACCATCACCACACATTAATAGACAAATCTTTCATTCTAAAGGTATCCTGCTGCACCAACAAAATCCCTTTGATTAGAACTTTTCAAGGTTATAACTACAATTGAGACAAAACCTATTAGAAGAATATATCATTTATTTAGCTTTAAGTTAACAGACATGTTAAAGACACAAATACCTGAAGTTCTTGAGTTTGAGATCTTAGCTGGTATTGGGAAGCCTCAAGTTCTTTTGCCATCTTCTCAGAAAGAACTGTCATTTTCTCCAGCTAGCAAAAAAAATGTAGTCAAATTCAAGAGAAATGAAATTTCAGCTTAATTGTCAAAAGCTAAAATTTCATCCCGACGGATTTTCCTGGAAGTAAAATGGCTGATAACACAGCAACAGGCAGCTTGACATTAAAGACGTTGTTGCTTTTCTGTTGGTGTCCCTGTCTGCTGTATATTAGTATCTATAGCTGTCTTAGGTATATTTTCCAATCTGCAAGGATTGGATTCCCCCAAATAATTTATCAATTTAATGCAGCAGTTGCACACACATTTACTTGCAAGTCATTAAGTTCAATAGGAGCCTATAGATAAATGCATTTAGCCCCATAGTCTCAGTCTGATTTGGCTTAAGTGGTAAAACTGCTAGTTGCTCTAACTGAACAAATCAGTAGAAAAAGGTTATCATAATAAGCGATTTTAAAATGGCTGTGGAAAGTTTGCAAGCACAATAAAGGTAGACTTTTTTCTTCCTGAATATGGCTCTGGTTATCTCATTGCTTAATTGCTCAAAAAAAATAGTTTAGCTATTAATTACAGTGCAAAGAAAACAGAACACCAGAAGACAGGACTGCTATCAAGAAGGCAAAGAAAGGGCACAGAGCTACCCCATCTGCCTATCAGGAGGGTATGCTGTGGTCTCTGGCTCCATATGACAACTTCAGGGTCAGGCCCATTGAGTCCTACTGGGAAGTCTTGTGGCAGGTCATCTGTTGGCCCTGGGCTGCTTGCAATTTATTTTCCTGACAGTTCATTCTTCTTGCTGACAGAATATTCTTTCTGCTTTTTTTTTTATCAGTCACCCCTTTGGTCTCTTCCCACTGCTGTCTCTGGCATCAATTCACAACAAAACATGTTCCTCAGCCAAAGCCTGCTGAGCTGGCTTTTCAGTTGCGTTGAAGATCAGGTGATGTTCATCCACCCAAATAACAATTCACAGCAGAAATTAAGGGCCTCTGCCTCCAAAGGCCACTAAGCATGTGAGTTATTAACAAAAGAAACTAAGTAAGGGTGGTAGTATACCAAGATGTGTAACTGTTTCCCTTGGGACTTATTTGATGGCTCTCAGATAGCAGGAAAGACTTGACTGCAAAAGATTTAAACTTAGCTCTTGTTTTCAATATTGTAGTGCATCAAACAAATTCTAAAGTAAGAATTTTGTATTTTTGTATATTTAAGTCAAAATTGTAAGAGTTTGCTAAAAATCTAACCTTTTTCATGTACTTAAGTGGCATAAAACTGGTATATTTTATAGCTCTATCAATAACCTCATTAAAGTGAATGAACACTGAATAGGTAATGAGAGATATGGTGCTATGAGAAGTCTCATAAAGTTCAATTAGGTTTACTCTTGAGTAGTGAATAAGTTACAAACCAAAAATTAATTGAAAAATACCTGCTTATGTACACTGTGGAGGCACAAGGATCTATTTTATTAATTTTAAACACTAAAACAAAGCTAAAACCAGGTTTAACTATTTCTCCTTTGAGGATGTTAACAAAAAATGCTCCAGAACATCTTTCTTAAAATGCATACATTTTTCATTAAGACAGCAAGAAATCAAATTCTAACACTTACCCCTCCAATGCTGAAGTCTCTACATTTATTCCACCTGCTATCAATTTGTACTAGATGTAAATACTTGTAGTAAACTATGTGAACATAGTTTTATATATTGCACTGTATGCGAAATCTTAAATGGGTAATAAAAATCAGTCACGCACAGAGCTTAACTTAAAATAATCAGGCATTACAACATTTCAATGACAAAAAAAAAATCACATAAATACATACACGGAGCTAAACACCTTCTTAAGTTAAAGTGAATCATGACCATGGGGCAAGCTTAAAGGAAGAGCTGTGACCAAAAATTATTTCTTCTTCTTCTCTGCAAAGCTGTCAACTCAACATTCCCAGTGTTTTGACCTCTGTAACAAGCCAGGAATCTCTAGCATTGTGGGCTGAAGGCTATATACGTGGAGCTGAGCAGTGCAACTGTTACCTCATTAGATGCCTCTTCCTGCTTGTTCTGGTAATCTGTCAAGGTACACCGCAAAGTCTCAAGGACAAGAGTGAAGCTCGGAGGTTTATCTTTGTCCTTGTGAATGCCTGAAGAAAAATGCAGAATCAAAACAAAGCCCTTAGAGCTGAACAGAGAGACAGGAAAACTTCTCCAAGAGCAACAGAGATATTTAAATCAGTTGGGCTCCAGTGACAGTACAGAATGTTGAACAACCCTTGTGTTTTCTCCAAGGCACACTGGTGGATCTGTTCTTTCATATCAAATAAAGCCGAAGAAGAATTTTTGCACTATGGCTGCAGTTCACCATATGAAAAAATATGAACTCTAGCTTGTTTTCCTACATATCTTGAGGCCTATCTCCAACCTTATTTAAAGGTATCTAATGATTGCAAGTCTGCGTGTCGTTCAAAAAAGATCATCCTCCAAATGAAACAAACATTTGCTTTCAAGCGCAGAGCATTTGTGCCTTCAATGATTCATGTTCTGCCATGCATTTTGGAAAGAAACTTCCTTTCTATGCCAAAGGCCCGCAGGGCTTCCTATTTTGCCTGGGTGCAAGTTAAAGCACTTGAAACCTCAAAATATTATTTCTTCTCATACCCTGTACAGAAAAAAAAAGGAAAATAAAACCCAAATGATTATCTAACCTAATTTAGCTGATGGCCACATTTGTCAATAGTGACATCTCCTAATTCCTCTTTTTCCCAAAAACAGTCTTTTCACTGTTCATTAATTAAGTAGTCATGGCAGACTTTAATCAAGAGTTTAAATCATGGTTCATCAGCCAAGATGTAACCAAATGTAAAATTAATAGTTCAGACAATGGCCACTTCATTAGAAGCACAATGTCTGAGAGTTCAGACTACCATAACTGACTTCTTATTGATATCATTATTATTATTACTCTGTGTTTTGCATGTATACCGAGAGCTCTGAACCGGGAACAAATTCCTTATGTGTCTAATCACACTTGGCCAAATAAAGCTATTGTCAACCCTGAACCTAACCTGATAGAACCCATTTTGAGGCTTCAGTGTTGCCACACTGGAGCTGAGGGATACGGAGCGGGGAATAGAGATAGCTGGGGTTTTGTAGCCAAAATAAAATATTTTCCCCTGAAAACCAAGGACATTCTAACACCTGGCCGGAAAGAGGAAAGTAACATTACTAGGCGACCGGGCGGCACCTTGATTGGACCATGTGACTGATTGTTTGGGGAAAAACTTTTACTTTTAATTAGGTGAAAACCGTGGGAACCTTCAGAGTCGGCTTTCACCAGAACACTGCCAATATGATATATGCAATAAAACTATTCTTTGGGGAATATCCCTCCCTCGGAGTTTTGTTTGCTATGGGTGTATTACTTGGAACCCTGACAGCTATTCTATTCTATTCTATTCTATTCTATTCTATTCTATTCTATTCTATTCTATTCTATTCTGTTGTGTTCTGTTGTGTTCTGTTGTGTTCTGTTGTGTTCTGTTCTGTTTTACTCTACTCTACTCTACTCTATTCTTCCTGAGAACTGGCAGTCAAAATGAACTTGTACACAGAATACACAGGTATAGGCAGTGGGAGGTTCTAACCGGTGTTACCACCGGTTCTCTTCATGCACGCACTTTCGCTTGCATGCGCGCCAAACAGGCGCTCCGCGCATACACACTAGATTGAATCTGCTCAAAACAAGCACTCTGCGCAAGCGCAGAGCAGTTTAGCCCAGCTGAGGCGCGGCAATTCACTAAAAAGCACTTATCAGCTGGGCTTAAAAAAAAAGAAAAAAAGGAAAAAATACGGTAGGAGCGGGTGGGCAGGTGGGCCCAGCACCTGGTCGCGGAGAACCGGTTCGGTGATGTCACATCGTTATTGCTACCGGCTCGCACTAATCTGGGTATAGGATGAATGGATGCTATTCTTTTTAAAAGTGAAACTTAAGCAATTTTCAATAGTTCTCCAAAATTCCAGTTAATTTTCGAGAGTGGTTTCATGAAGGTGTTGAGCAACACTGGGCAATAAGGTAGAACCCTGAATGAGGCTATTAGCTAAAGGGCTTGATACAGAACTATCATCCCCCAATGCCAATTTCAGAACACAGCCCAATGAAAGCAACAGAACCAGGATAAAACTGTGCTTCCAACCACAGGATCAGCCTAAAACGAACCAATGACAATAAAGCAATACAGAATTCCTCTCCAGGAATACTTTCAAACAAATTTCTGGGCTGCAGTCCCTCATACCCATTAGTAACATATATACTTTCCAAAAATGTATAGACCAGGGTGTAGAGTATGACTTTGTTCATGGATTATAATTTGGATCTCTGTTGGTGTGGCAAAGCCTTCTGTACATATTGCCAGCAAATCAGTAGCAGATCAAGAATCGGTCTTTTGATTAATCTCTGCCTCAAGAAAAAGTAATGTACTAAGAAACGTTAAATAAATATATCAAGCAGAAGTATTTTACGAGAAAGATATTGGACAGAGGGGATAACCTGAAGTAAGTCACTTGATATTAAAATGTAATAATATTTTATCTGGGATGAGAGGCTTCCTGGGCTCCTCAGAGGGAATAATAAACTTAATAGGTAAGACGTTAAAAGAAAAAAAATATACCGGATGTTAAAAAGGAACTGCATGTCCTATATACTTGTTAAGAAGCAGTCTGGTAGCACCTCATCCACCTAACCAATTTTATTAAAAGGCAGAAGCTTTCAGGAGCTGCTGCTCACTTCATCAGAAGCACAGAGCAGGTAAAACTGATGGCTATCAGCTCACTTCTTACACTGCATGTTTCTTTCTATTTGTTTAAATATTTTAAAATTCTTAATTCATAAGCAAAGGCAGCTTAAGTATGAATTCTATTTCAGTCCGGTGATTCCTATGTTTTGGTAAGGCAGTTTTCCTTTACTTTGTAATCTAGAGTCTCCTTAGAAAACAAATCCACAAATCTGTCTATGGGCACAGCCTTGCGTTTCCGCCTCTTCCCAGTGCTACACTACTAATGGTTTATAAGTCTAAAGCAGAGGTGGGCAACTATGGCCTCTTTATGACCTGTGGACTTCATGGCTTGCTCAGGAATTCTGCGCATTGAAGTGCACAGGTCATAAAGTTGACCATAGTTGCCCACTCCTGTCCTAAAGCAAAACTAAAGCAAACCACAAGAGTTGCCATACTAGCTGTGTTTGATATTGCCCTTAGAAAACTGTGTGTCCAAATGCTCAGCCCCACAAGCATGCTATTTATTTAATTTATGGTTTACTTTACAGCAGAGGTGGGGAAAGATGGCCCCTTTATGTCTTCTCAACTCTAGCTCAGGAATTCTGGGAGTTGAAGTCCACAAGTCATAAAGGGGCCGTCGTTCCCCACCCCTGCTTTACTTGGTCACCATTCTTTATTATATTGGCCGTAACCATTCATTTGATTTCTTTTTTTTTTCAATGTGCTGAAAAACAAGAAAAGAAATGAAAAGAACTTAGGAAACAACCAGATATCAACCTCATGAAAAGAACTTAGGAAACAACCAAATATGAACCTATTCTGCTCAGCCTCAAGGCATGACCTACCTATGAGTCTGCTTGATGTAGCAGCACATTACAAAAATGTTAAGTCTATAGAAAGGAGACAAGAAAGCAAAAAATCCCAAAAAATAAGATAATGGCATATTTCCCACCACCACCTTCTCCCCCAAGGCAACAAAGACAACTCTAACATTAAAACTAAAAAGAATACCTATATACAAAAGCATATGTTTCAGGCGAAGGATTCTTTTCAACTTGCTTTGCTTTGGCTCTTTCTTTCCAGGCAGCAACATCTCCTTTGCCAAAACCTCTGCACTAACCAAGTTCTTCCAAAAGGCTCTGTTCAGAAACTTATTCAATGCTTCTGAAAAGGAGGAAGTGCGCTCCTAGCCAATTTCAACAGTCTCCAGTTCCCTGGTTCCTCTAAGCTTTGTCCTGCGTGTCTCCCTATCTCCCCAGATGCAGAAACGGATTTTGGTTCCAAACCTTTGGCTGAGTTGGATGAGGGCCATGAAAAATTCATGGTAATTACATCAATACTCATTTGCAGTGAAAGCTGAAATGCAAGAGGGAACGGCGAGTAAATCCCCGCTGTGTGAAAGAAGAAAACAAATCTCAACTATGTAGTGGGAAAGTCCCTGCTTCCAAATGGTGATTGATACAAACTGGGGCTGTATCACCGTGGAACTGAAGGCCAGAAGTCTTCCAGTGCCACTTCTGTCATTGTAAAAAGATGTATTATCAGGATCCTTTCTGTCTAGAATTACTTCCCCTCTGACTTAATGTGGGTGGCCCACTGGCAGCCTAGTCTTGAAAAATAAAACAAGTGATAGGACAGATTTATGCAGAAAGAGTGGAAGAGGGAGAGAATTCAGTAAAGTATGCTTGTTTTTTTCACTTTTTGGAGAAAAGAGAAAGGGTTGGGCGATGCTTAAGACTGCTTGATACCATTTTAGGAGATCATTTTAATGTGCATCGTCTGCTGCCGCAAAATGCAAGTGTTTGCCCAAACACTATTTTACTTAAAATAGAGTTAAGCTCTCCTTTGTGAGTTTGGTTACCCTTCTGGCTACCAGAAACAGACCAACTGGAAAGGAAGGCAAAAGTGTGTAAAGATGGAATTACAGTGGCTCAAGAACAAATCTCAAAAGAATGAGGGAAAAAGACCCTTCATCAAGGAAATTTATTTCAGCACTTTCCTCCATTTGAAATTAACCTTACTGACAATGTGTGTGGTGGGGGTGCCACTTCTGTACTTGCATTGGGGTGAAATTTGCCTTGGCATCACTTTAAACTAACACTGTTAGGAGTCCTGTGATAAACTCTGTGTCCTACACGACTTTTTCTGAACACACAACCTTTAAGTAGCTGAAGGTTGCCTGTGAATTTGGCTCAGTTCAATCAAAAACATCTGTTCCCCTGGTAAGTCCGCTGTCAGGACGTTTTTCTCATTTGGCTTTCGCCACAACCTTTCCCAGCCAATCGCAAACAATCCAACACTTGTAAATCAAGTTTGGGCTGACAACAGCAGGTCTGCATTCAGTCACCCCATCTCAGCCAGTGAGGCCACTCAACTGCTGTGAGAGCTGCTCTTAGCATGTCATCGAATCAAAGCATGTTGAGAAGAGGGGAATGTAAGAGGCATCTGCAGAATTCCCCTATTTAGTGATGTTGGAACATTGACAAATGCATCTGTCATTTCATAGCTTCAACTAACCTGCTGTCCACTGGCTTGACATAGTAAAGCTGTCCAGAAGTGACTCCAGCTCTCTCACATTGTTTTCACATGTCTCTGCTAGGAAGGCCTGGCGTTTCCTGGTCTTCATTTGGCACAAGTGAGAAGAAAGCAAAAAAAAAAAAAAAAGAGAGATTAAAGGCATAGAAGAGTAATTCATAACCACCAAAACTGTTGCAGGAAACACCATAGACTAATATTTAAGTGAAACGAAAACAAATCGGAGGAATTTCCCGTTACCAAAGTAACAAAATTAAAGAAAAAAGTGGAAAATATTTCAAGGAAGTAGTGCCATGATAATTGCTTTTCCAGGTTAATTTCCAGGTAAATGGTGGATTTTGCATCATTTTATTTATTATTATTATTATTATTATTATTATTTATTATATTTATATGCCGCCCATCTCCCAGAGGACTCTGGGCGGCTCA
>JANHFM010010004.1:207761-227619 GCA_032468115.1 Grayia smithii
CTGGAATATACTATTATTCAAAAGCTATTTGCAAATTCTTAGTATTATATTTCTTCTGAATATAATCAATCCATTGTGGAAGTGGAGAAACATTGAACCCAGAGGCATCCCATACAGTAGGGCTGATGATGGAATCTTCCATTTCAGATAAATACCAGCTAGTATCAGTCCCTTAGGAAGGAAGAGAAGCAGTATAAAACTATGCTGCTTGTTCCCAATCCTCAGAGCTGATTATTGTCAATGGCACCGAAAGCCACCAAAATATCAAGTACAGTCAGGATGGACACACTATCCCTCCCTCTAGATACCATCAAAAAGTAGAACCAATGCAATTTTTGTCCTGTGTCCAGGCCTAAATCCTGATTGAAAATATTTTAGTCATGTTTTATTCAGGGTCTGCTGAACTTGCTGTGTGATCACCTTCTCAACAACCTTCTCTTAAAAAGGGAGGTTAGGCACTCGAACAAAATTGTCCAATATGGTGGGATATATTAATGGTTTCTTATGGAGACAGTAAACACTCCTTAAGAGGGAGAGGAATAATTCCCTCTCTCAAGGATGAATTAACCACTGCTAAAACCCAACCACACATTTCCCACCCACCCCCGGCAGCATTAGTTAGCCAAGAGTGGCATGGATTTCAAAAGCAGATGGCTGAGCTCATAGTCATGAGAAGTCCATTTTCTCTTAAGTTTTAAATATCTTACAGCCAGAGCAAACAGAAAATGTGTTAAGGAGCTCAGAGAGATACCTTTCTAATTCACACAGGCATAAGGAGAAAGAGATTCAAAACAATCAGATTTGCAAGATGACTCTCACTAAAACTAGTCTTAGCTTTCCTGTCGCCTCTCTGGTGCAACTTAATATCTAGAGACTATAGCAACATTGATTCCTGGTGGTTTCCTCTTAGTACTACCTAGGCCTGAAACCTAGGATTTTGAATTCAACAGAGGTTGGCCAGACAGTGCCACATGTGACTGTTTCTCAAAACTTTTGTTTTTTTGCACTCATGTCAGAAGCCCTGAGGCACTTCCGGGTTGAAAGATTAGCCAGTGACATCATTATTGCCCTGGGGACGCCCAGTTAGGAGCTCCTTTCATGTCCCCAGCAGAGCTGGAGTGAAGGACAAGAGCTCAACCCTGCCCCACAGCAGATTTTGGGTCTCAAACAAAGGTTTGCTAACTTCCTGTCCAGTGTCCCAACCACTCAAGTCACCACATTTCTACTTATTTATTTATTTATTGCATTTCTATGCCGTCCTTCTCCCGAGGTAGTCAGGGCGGCTTACAAAACAAGCAGTAATAAAAACAATTAAAACCAACAACATAGAAGACATAATAAAACATACTGCAACAAAAACAAAAACAACACATTAAAAGGGGTATAGTAGTAAAATCGGCCAAATACAAAAGGATAAAAAACAGTCAGTCGTAGCCCGCTTGATAAAACAACCACTTATGAGATAAAACTTGAACAATACCATTAAGATGATCTTTCACATTTTGTTATAGTACAATTGTATTATACCTAGTGTTACAGTTTAATAACTTTCATTTAACTAACCATGCAGGATGATCTCTAAAGAAGGACATATTTTATTTGCAGGTTAGTCTTTCAGAATTTTGCCAAAATGGGTCATTTGTCACTGATATTAGTAGATACTGGGTCTGAGTTTGGTTTATGATCAAAAATACTGGTTAATTATCAAAAAATCTGATAGCATTTCATATTTCTTGTTAGACCTCCCCTTTTTATCATGTACTTTCCTTTTCCTAGATTGCATTGTAATTATTTTTATTCTTTGACTAGAATTAATTAAAAATAGTAATAAAAATATTAACAGACAGTTTGTTTCCAGTGGGGTGGGGAAAAAATAAAATAGATCCCTTATCAACTTCTTCCTTAAACTGAACAGGAAAAATACGTAATTTCAATTTGTGTCAACTTTCTAAAACCTCTATACAGGTGAAGCACCCCTTTTTTCTCTCTCTCTAGTCTAGTGAACCGCAATCCAACTTTGGGTAATAGCTACCTTAGCTTTTGAGTTATCAGCACTTCCCACAACAAAAAGTCAGCCTGAAGATTTAAGGATTCAGGATTTTTATGGTGAGAAACATCTTTTTCCTATTAACTGAGCTCTGTTATGAGCCAACAGTGGATCATGACTGACTGGAATGTATGCGGATCTCTTCTGTGTTCTCCACCATTCTGCTTAAATATTTTATAAATTTGCTCTACCATTTCAATTTTAATTATATGTTCTGTATATCTACTAATATATTATTCATATACATTTCAGCGTTTGATCCCCAGTAGCATTTACATGGTCTTCCCTGTGTGATGGTTAGTACTATACATCACAAAGAATTTCCAGCGCCGATGGAATTCTCATGCCGAGATTTTTTTCTTTCTTAAAACATCAGTATTCCAAAAAGAAGTATAAAGATGCATGCAATTTTTACAGGGTCTAAATAGGCTAGAATGCTGAGCTACACACAATTCTGTCAACCCTACTTTGCCATCCCCACAGAAAAAGCATATTGCCCACAGAACAACATGAAAAGCAATGTCACACCAATAAAGTAAATATTTTCATGCATGTATATACATTTGAAGCAGAAGATACCTTAACTGCGCACCAGCAGAATCTCTTCCAGCACAAAAGATTTAGGCAAGCTGTTCAAAGGCACAGAGTAGTTAATCTTGTGATGCAGATGTTTTATTTTTAATCTGCCATAATTAGTCTATTTAAGTTGGTGCAACTTTTCTGTATTGACATGTTACATTCATGTTTGCCCTTTGTAAATCAAGTTTGGCCACTTGATTTTTCCAAATTCTCTCCCCCACCCCAACCCCCAGGATATACATATACATCCAGATTTCCCAGCAATCCTGTCACATTCTAGTTCCAGACAATTGGGATGTGATGACTTTAGCAGTTAAGAAGCTGAGCTTGTCAGCTGGAAGGCTGGGTTCGAGACCCGAGCACTGCACGATGGGGTGAGCTCCTGTCCTTGCTCCAGCTCATGGCCACCTAGTAGTTCAAAAGCATGCAAATGCATGTAGATAAATAGGTACCACTTCAGTGGGAAGATAAGAGCATTCATGTTTCACCACATGCTCCGCGCTGTGGTGTGATATCATGCTGGCCACATGACCATGGACCTGTCTTCGGACAACACTGTCTCGGCTAAGAAACTGACATGAGTACCGCTCCCCTAGAGTCAGATACTACTGGATAGGGGAAACCTTTGCCTTTATCCAGCCAAACACTTGCATTCTCTTCTCCCTTGAGCCCCTCTAGTTCCACAAGGCTCCCCAAATCTCCTTTCCGTTTGAAAGCAACTTAAAATAACATATGCATAGAAGCAGACTAAGAAAATGTTCAGATATGTTCTTCATAACTTGAGCTTCCCGACAATGTAAATGACAAACTCAGAAGGAGCTGCTTATGCTTGGATTTTCCAGGCAGAGTTCTGCCACTTGTCCAACATATATTGATCCTCTGGAAAAAGGTATGTAAGCAAGAGATTCCTGACAGCAAGGTGCAAGAGGAACACACGGATGCTAGCGCCTGACTTTGGTGTAATTTGCAGCTAATTGAGCTTTATGTTTCTCTACTGTTACTTAATCAAAGAGCTGCTCTGTTGCTGCCTGTCAAGCTTGGGAACTCAATTTATATGTAAATGCCTTTCCAACTACCAAGAGGCCACCAACCAAACAGTATACCTTGAAATGGGCCAAATACAGTAAACGCAGCTGCAGAACCATCAGTTGCTCGAAGCCTTGGAGGTATTCACTACGTTTAGTTACATGACAAAACGTTAGATTGATTTTCAAGCTGCCTGCTATGCCATTCCATATTCAAATCGTTCCCTTTGTACTCAAAATGATTGCATGCCCTAAACTCAGAACCCAAAAAATGATGCCATCATGTGATAGACTCACTTATTGAGTGAGGGGTCTAGTGGTTAAGATGCTAAACTACAATAAGGAAACCAGGTTTGAGCCCAGCCTTTGTAATGGAAACTTGCTGTGTGACTTTGGGCCAGTCTTGCCTAGTCTAGCCTATTTTGAAGGGTTGGAGGAATAAGGGCTATCTATCCTACTTTTAGCTCCTGGAGGAAAGGTAGAATAGAAATAATAATTGGTTTTACCACTGCAAAAAACTCAATGACTTAAGATGACAGTATGTTAGATATTTTGGGGTTCCTTTGTGATTATCTCATGGTCATCTAGACTTTGCAGCCCAGCTACAGTAGCCGTACAATCAAAAGACAAAACTACAGGTAGTCCTCAGTTGAGCCCCAAATTTCTGTTGCTAAGTGAGACAAGTGAGTTAAGTGAGTTTTGCCCATTTTACAACCTTTCTTGCCACAGTTGTTAAGTGAATCACTACAGTTGTTAAGTTAGTAACATGGCTGTAGAGTGAATCTGGCTTCTCCATTGACTTTTATGGCCAGAAAGTCACAAAAGGGGATCATACAATCCCAGGACACTGCCACCGTCATAAATATGAGCCAGTTGCCAAGCATCGGAATTTTGATCACATGACCATGGAGAGGCTGCAATGGTCATGATTGTGAAAAATGGTCATAAATCACTTTTTTCAATGCTGTTGTAACTTTGAACAGTCACTAAATCAGTGTTTCTCAACCTTGGTGACTTTAAGATGGGTGGACTAACTCCCAGAATTCCCCAGCCAGCAAAGCCCACCCATCTTAAAATTACCAAGGTTGAGAAACACTGCACTAAATGAACTGTTGTAATTTGAGGATTACCTATATTAAAGTACTTAGATACTTTAATTTAACATTAAAGTATTTAACATTTTGGCTTAACAAACAATAAATTTGTTTGCATGAACTTACAAAAGATGAATATAGTTTAAACTTGTGGATATACTCTTGAATTATATATTACAAATTGGAATTGTTCACTATATCAAATATTTTATATTTATCAAGTATGGGAAAAGCAGCCTTAAATGTTTCTTTTCAAAGTTCAAAGACAGTGGAATTTTACATTTAAAAATCTTGGAAAACTGAGATATTAACTTTTTGTTTAACAATTTGTCTCTTTACCAAAGCAATAAAAAGGCTAATCAATATTATTCCACGTGCCAAGGTTTACAGATGCATTTAAATATTGGCCAGAATGATTTCATATACTGGTATGCTATTTCTTCTATTACTTGCTTTTATAGTTTTTGTCCTTTTTATTAATTTATTTTTAATTTTTGGGAAATTTTGTGTTTTCTCATACATCGAGGAATGTAGATTAAGAAAAGCTACACAATTGTGTTTATAAATATGACAACTATATTTGCTATCAAGAATCAAAAGCTAACTTTACAGATTTAAGCAAACCATCCACTCACAGCCTAAATTATATCAGCAGTTGGTTATGAGGATAAATTCTGTTTAGAAAATTCTTTTCAGCCTTTCTTCCAATGAGTTCAGACGTGAACTCATTTCAACCTATGATTTATTGCATGTTCAAATTAAGCTGTAGCTGAAACAGACAGAACCTCCTTGAGCGACATCTGGAAAACTAACAAGTCATCTAAACTACAATATAGCAAGCTTGTGATCTTTGTTGGATGAATGAGCAAATATTTCAATGAGTGACCTCTGAATAACCCAAGATAATCATCAGCAAAAAGTATGGCTGGAATTTTTAACAACTAGAAAGTCGCATTTTGATGTTCAGATAGATGTTACTCCTATGAAACAACTATGATTTCATGAAAGATTATTCTGAAGGACAGAAGAATAGAAAAAAGTAGCTAAAGCATGCAAAGAGGGCAGATGGCTAGGAAGAGGAAGAAAATTGGCTGAAGAAGTTTGGAAAGAAAGTTCCCCCCTGGAGCTTAGAATTTGCCCAGCTCTGAGCTGACTACGCTGCCCCCCAAAATAACTGTGATAATGCAATTAAGAGATGGAAGATACATAGGTAGAAAGGCAAGGCATGTCTGTCTGTGTGGGAAGGGGATCAAGATGGTGGCTGCAACTATACAGCCAAATCTGCCCCTCTTTTATGTGCCATTAAAGCTGGGGCTCTCATTATGCAGTCACAGCTGCCACCTTGGTATTTATATATTATATATAGTATATATTATATTATATATTATTTATATATTATAATCTAGTCTAGTCTAATCTAATCCAATCCAATCTAATCTAGTAATATATTATATTAAAATATTTTAAAATGAAAATAAAAACAAATTCAAAGTAATATAAAGCAAGGGGAAGAGAAGAAAGAAAGGAAATCAAAGAAAAAGCTAAAAGTGCAACAAAGAAAAGTACAAGAAAAATAGAAAAGAAAAAAAGATACAAGGAAATGGCTTCCATTCATTTTTTACAGCAGTTGTTAAAAACAATTATAGGTTTACCTTTAAAATTACATCATGACTCCCTTCTTTCTATTATCTATCCTGTCTAATCAAAATTGCAACTTTGTGGTTTTTTGTGTGTATTACACACGAAGTCGAAAAGGGCTTTCTCTGTCTTTAATAAATACAGATGTTGCTTTTCTCTGATCAAAAAAAAAGGCCATCTCAGCAGGTTCCATCATCTTCATCAACCATTCCTCTATTTCGGATACTTTGTGCAAGCGATAATCTCACTGCACAAAAACAAAGTTCCATGACTTTTTTCAACTATTTGTCCATCGATTCCCAAAGAAAACCTTCAAATCTTAATTGTATACTAATCTTTTGAATCAGTGCGTGTATTTGATTGCAGAATTTTCCAGCTTCCTTCATACATACACACATACATACATACATACATAATAATAAAATGTCTCCCTTGTTGTTCACAGCCGTCTTCACACATGCATCCTGACGCAAGATAAAAATGTGGTAGTAGAAAAATGAGTCTACTTCCCAGCAATTTCTGTTAACATGGGAGACTTACTTTCAAGCAAGCTGTACAATCGGAGAGCATTCATATTAGCATGAAACCTCTTTATGGACAACATTTTTCACTGTTGATTTAGGCTAGATCAGTGAAGGCCAAGCTTTTTGGCTCGGTATGTCAGAAATTGAAAACATGCCTAACTTCACTCAGCTGGCATGTCATCCTCCATAAAAGAGAGAGAGAGAGAGAGAGAGAAAGAGAGAGAGAGAGAGAGAGAGAGAGAGAGAGAGAGCAATTCTCTATTTTCCTCCCCCACATCAAGGCTACCCTGAACAGAGGCATGTGGTGGCAGCACCAACGCTGGACCTAAAGGCCCAGACCCCAACTTCAGTACTAGTGCCACTCCTGCCACTCAAAAAGGCCACCTCATGCCATTCCCCAAGGTATGCAGGCCTTGGGGAATGGCATGTGTGCCCCCATGTCCCAATGCTCCCCAGGATCTGCCACGTGGCGTTATTCAGGTGATGTTTTCTTTCTATTTGCAGGCCCCTGTGGCTTACAAGAGGCTGTTCTGGGTCATGAGAGGCTTTGATTTTTGAAGCAGCTTCAGAGAATGCTCTTACTGGTCTGTGCAGCCTCCGAAAAACCATACCAAACCACTTTTTGTTCTTGCACAAGTTCCAGAGCACAAGGCTGCGCAGGAGCACATCTTCTTGTGTGTACTCTTCAGCCTCCAAAAATCGTATGAGAATAGGACATGCTCTCAAGAATAATTGTTGGTGAACACCGTGTCACCCAAAACTCTGTGGCATTCCACCTTTGACACATGTGTCATAGATTTTCCAACACTGGACTACATCAGTCTTTTGCTATGTCATTGGCACAAAGGTGGCTTTACATAACATCATGCCAATATAAAGACTCCTTCACATTAAGTTAAAAGTTTTGATAACTACAAGTTTCCCTGGCAGTAACTCAGAAATAGTTTGCCACTCCTTTCTTCTGGATTCTTTTTTTTTTTTTAATCTCCCAGGTGTCCCAGCTCTGGGATTTCCTGCTGGTCTCCTGTCCAAACGCTAACCAGATACACAGTTTTTCTGTTTGTTTGTTTGAGATCAGTCAAGTTATGCTAAGTGCCAGAATATCTGTGACCTGTATTGGTAAAACTGTAAACACATCCAAATCAGGGATATGTAATAACAAAGAATTATACGTAGTATATGCAATTTTTTTTAGTGATACCATTATCGCTCAAACTTTTATATATATATATATATATATATCTGGTAGTAAAGCCGGTGGGAGGCTCCGCCCACCCGCCCCGACGCCCGGATTTTAAGTATTTTAACTAACAGACTTTTAATGACGCGGGAAAACACCCGAGATTTTAACTTTGCAAAGATAAATACCACAGACTGAAGAACTTCTCCCTAGCAGAGAGAAGACCGTACTCGTCAGTCTTAAAGACCAAGCATGCTAACAACAGAACAATTAAATGGATGCAGAAACTGAGTAGATAGAAAGCTACACTAATCCCAACCCTTCCTGCTCTTTCTAACCTTCAGAGATTTCTCCATATGAGAACGCAGCACTACGAGGGAAGGCATTTCAATAAAAGCACAGTCAGTGATCCTTATTTTACCGTAAAGTTTCCCTCGGTGATCTTCATTCTGTTGCAAAGTGACTTTCAAAGTCGGTAGCTCATTAAACGTCTTGCCTGCCACCCACTTAAAAAGTAATTTATTTCCCTATTGGAATCCTTGATTGTTATACGGTTCTTAAGCATCATGTCCTATACCAATAAGTAGAAAGACTGAAGACAACCGCATTTGGCAACAACAGCACTGATAACCTTCAGCATAACAAGCAGAATGGAATCCTGTAGCCTTCCTTGCAATGTGCTGGCTGGAAAATTCTGGCCATGTGAACCCTAAAATACTACAGTAGGAGGGTCAACCCCAAAATGCATCTGCTTATAAACACAGTAGTGTAGCTGTGTCCTCCCTTCCAAAAATATCCCACTTCCAAAAGGTGGGGGGGAAGTGGGAAAAGAGAAAAGAAAAAGCAATTAGCTACACTGAAAATAATACCCTGTTTCTCCCAAAATAAAACATCCCCTGATAATAAGACCAATCGGGCTTTTGAGTGCTTGGCAATAAGGCCAAGTGCTTATTTCAGGGTTCAAAAAAATATAAGACAGGGTCTTATTTTCGGGGAAACATGGTATAATTGCTAATCAGTCATCACTTCATTGTTAATATCAAATATGAGTGACTCCCACAGCCACGGATTTAGAACAGATTTACAGTTTCAGTCAATATGAAGGTCTTCTCCAGCTGCAGACCTGTATTTCTTTACAGCGACAGTCCTCAACTTACAACCTTTTGTTTAACGGCCATTCAAAGTTACAATGGCATTGAAAAAAGTGGCTTACAATTGGTCCTCGTGTTTACAACATAAACTTCATGGTCACGTGATCTCCTCTTGTAATCTTCCCAGATGGCTTCCGACGAGCAAAGACAATGGGGGAAACCAACAACTACAATGATTTGCTTAACAATCACAAAATTGGGCACAACTCACTTAACAACCAACTTATGCAACAAGAGGAATTCTGGTCCCGGTTGTGTTCATAAGTCCATAAGCAGGAGGTGATTTCACTCAGCTTTAAGGCAAGTCAGTCCCAGATACAAGTCTACTATATAAGAATGGGACAAGATTCCAGGAAATTGGGAAAGAAAAACAAAAGGCAATACTTTTTTCTCTGACTGTTGTTCTGTAGCTTTCTGTGTATCTTAGGATTCCAGCACACCTTGTAGCCAAGGTATTCATGGGAGCAACACCCAAGGGATTCCATATTAGTGGAGGCTGATATATATAGTCCATCTTCATGTGCAATTATCTAATCAAAGGTTTTCCCAACATTGGCAACTTTAAGACCTGTGAACTTCAACTCCCAGAATTCCCCAGCCCACCCATGCTGGCTGGGGAATTCTGGGAGTTAAAGATACTGGGTCCTAAAGCTGTCAAGATTGGCAGCTTTAAATTATTCAAATATCTTATGAAAAGTTTTTTTAAAATCCATGTACAAGACAGGAAAGTAAAACACAAAAACACTACAAAGTCCTTGAAGCAAACTAGTCACTGCAGATAAAAGACAGAAGACAATTTTTATATCTGGAAGTACAGGTAGTCCTTGATGTATAACAGTTCATTTAGTGACCATTCAAAGTTACGACAACACTTAAAAACGTGATTTATGACTGTTTTTCACAGTTACAACCTTTGCAGAATCCCCATGATCATGTGATCAAAATTCAGATGCTTGGCAACTGGTTCATATTTATGACTGTTGCTGTGTCCCAAGGTCATGTGATCACCTTCTCACAAGCAAAGTCAATGAGGAAGCCAAATTCACTTAACAACCGTGTCTCTAACTTAATGACTGCAGTGATTTGCTTAACAACTGTGGCAAGAAAAGTTGTAAAATCGGGCAAGACTCATTTAACAAATATTTCACTTAACAACAGAAACTTTGGGCTTACTTGTGGTCATACATTGAGGACTATCTGTATACCTTTTCATGAAGCAATCTCTCTCTTTTGAATGGCTACATTACCTCAGTGATAAACTGCCTGCTCCCATTTGTGTATCTTTTATATCTGCAAACAGCAATAAAGTTGCCACAAGCCCAATTTATCTTAATTTTCTCCAAACTTTCACAGATATGTCATTATCATTTTGGATCCACTGCCAAAACAGAATAAAGTTTTTTTTTTAAAGGCAAAAAAATAATAATCCCACAGTTATATGCTCAGGGGAGACCGCTGTATTAGTAAAACCATTTCACAAAACAAGATTGCTTATTGCCCTGGATATCAGTACAAAAGTTAGTTATGTATCTTATCATTTAGTAAATAAATATTTCCCCAAAGAATGACTGGGACAGCTAGCTTCATTTGCTGAAATGGGCCGTAGTTTTGAAAGAACCTTAAGCACTTTCTAAAACATGGAGAAATCTCGCCAACAACCCTCCCTCCTGCCCCCATCGTTTAATTTATATACCAGAACTAAATTGGAGATGTTATTTATTTTGGAAGATGAGCTTATTAGCATTATTAGAATTGTATAAATCAACTTAATTGTATGGAGCTCTTTCAATCAAAACAAAACTGTCTGGCATGTTATAAAATGTGAAGTTACTACTTTTTGATATAAGCAGCTATGAATATTTAGCAATGCATCTGAAGATGCAGCTCATGTAATTTCTAACTTCAGAAGCACTTTTGGGGATAGATGAGTGCTGATTGGCTGCGACTGGTAAGAAAAGCTATGTGATGCTTTGCCCACAGGGTGGCACCACAAAAAAAGACTGCCAGTGTTTTTAACACAGGTATCAGCATACTTGCTCACTTGCAATACTGAATGAGTCCTGTGATGAAGGAATGACAGGCAGTCATTAAGGAAGTGTTAACTTAATGAACTCATCTGGTATACAGCAGCTGCTTGGCTTCCCATCTAATGCCACATAAAGTGAGCCATTGATCACTGCAGCAAAGAAAGGGAAATTGGATAATATTTTGTTCTGAGACTCTGGCATAGCTTCTCATGGATTATTCATCTGACTTGGAGAGTTTAGTTTGGTTTAGTCTGGCTTTTCCACACTCAGAAGCTTGAATCTGGGCTTGTCTGAATGGCTCCTGAACCAGTACCTAAACACTGCTGCTTGCCCATGTGTCCCTTTAATCTTCCCTGTCTATTTAGTCTCTCTTCCTTACTGCTTTTCATATCTAACAGACTGACATTTTCTCTACTTCCTTGCATTCCCAAGCCAACTCTCTACTGCTGTGCAATTCATCCCTGACTTTGCCTCTACCTTAAAATCAATCTGCTTCCTAAATCCAACCAGGAATTCTAGTGGACCATTGATCCATTGGGATTCAAATCCTAATCTCAGATCTTTACCTATTTCCACATTGTTCGTGTGTGTGTGTGTGTGTGTGTGTGTGTATTTAAAAACATCAGGGCTTTGCGGGTTCATAAAATACAACAGCACAGTGTAAGACTTGAAGTGTTGGACTAAAATTGAGGTGACCCAGGTTTAAAACCAGCCTCCTACAGCTCAACTATTTTACAGGGGTTGTTTTTCAGGCAAAATTAAGGATGAAATGATATGCACACGTCTCAAGCTCCTAGGAGGAAAAAGGGGATACAAACCCAATAAATAAATATTCAACTTAAAGGTTAAGTGAACTTTACAAGCCTCCAAATGAACACAACTCATGATTTTTGTTTTTTTTTAATGTCCCAAATAACTCTGATTCTCCTTACTGGCTCTTGAATGCGCAATTTTCTTTCCCACAGATTTTCACATTATTTTATTATTTATTTCCCAAGGTATATAATCTATACTTCTAAGGCACATAGAAGGTCTTGCTTTGGATAGCTGAATTATACATACAAGGTGGGATATCAAAAGCAATATTTTTATTTCAGTCATAAAAGAAAGGAGATTGATCCCTTTTTTTTAATGTTTCGTTTTTTTCCCCTCTGGTTGTTTGGGAAAGAAAAAAAATAGGCTCAGGCCATTTATCCCTGGGCAAAAATAATAAGTGATTGAAAAGTGATGTGTAATCTCAGCTTTCTTTGCATATTTTTTTGCAGATTAAAGTGAACAGATGAGTTGGGGAAGACAACCAAAACACATCGCTTCAGAAAACAATAGGAAACGTCCTAGTTACCCCTCATTGGTAACAAAAATCAACAAATATCATTACAACATGCATACACCAAATTATTTCCATCTCCACTTCTTATATGACAACTAGGAAAATACAAGGCACTTTCAGTGTCAATGGATGAGTCTTAAAATATAAATTATCATGTGTGAAAGCTCACTGGGGGATTTTAAATTTTCATAATAGTACAGAGAATATTTGTTCAGCTTACTCTTTCTTTGCACACATACAAATTAGCCAGCTCACCAGAGACTATCGTAAAAGCAAGAAAAACATGCACCTTTCACTGAGACTAGCTTGCATTCAAGAAAGGACGTTGGTTTTTCAGCAGAAAGGATTTAAAAAGGATAGAAAAATAACATTCATCTAAATTTTTTAAAATTTTAGACCAACTATATGACAAGGTTATCACTATCCAAATTGTTCTGATATAGCCAAATCCACCAGTTTTATACAAAATACTGCATTTATTAAATCTATTTTAGATGCACCCTGCATGCTAAATAACTGAATTTATTTTTGAAACTTCTATAGCTAGACAACCTATTATTTTCTGTGGTTTCCAGAAAATATTGAATCTTTTAATGCTTAAAATTTATAGCAATTTCATTCTTACCTTTAAAATGCCTCAATAATATTTAATATTAACAAGGTAAATACCATTAAAGTTGGATACCAAATCAGCCAGGAGGAATGGCATTAAAAGTGAGCAAAAGAAAAAAAAAGAGAGGGGAAAAAAGCATTTTCCAGCAGGGTTACAGTGATTAGCATAAATTTTCAAAAGGGAAGAAAATAGACAAACAATTACATCTGCCCAAATTTTGAATTTAGTTCCTATGGAAACTACAGGCAGTTTAGAACAGCAATTGGGACTGGACTTTCTGTCGCTAAGTGACCTACCCATAAGCTGAAATATGATGTGAATGTTCCTTAACAAAAGAAATTCCAGCAATCCTGATTGTTATCATCAAGCAAGTCACTGCTGGTCATTAATTGAAGATGTCACGTGATTGCCGGCTTCCCCATTGATTTTGATAGTCAGAAGCCAGAATAAGATTTCAAATGTTGCCCAAGTGACCATGGGATACTGCAATGTCTGGAATTCGAAGGACCAGTCAAAGGTACCTCTTGTTTAAGCACCATCACAAGGTTGAATGGTTGAAAGGAGTAGTAATCAAGAACTACCTATAATGAAAGTTTAGCCTTGACTAACTTGCCCTATTAATTTTCAGGCGGGCCTAAATTTAACTTAGTTAATTTGTTTCTAACGAGTTGTCTTTGGGCAATAACCAGTTAGGTACCAATCATATAGCAGTGCTATGTTTAATTTTGACCTCTGATAATCAGAGAATCGCAGTGATGCAGTGGTTAGAATGCAGTACTACAGGCTACTTCTGCTGACTGCCAGCAATTTGGCAGTTCGAATCTCACCAAGCTCAAGGCTGATTCAGCCTTCAAACCTTCCAAGGTCAGTAAAATGAGGACCCAAATTGTTCGAGACAATTATAAACCGCTTAGAGAGGGCTATAAAGCACTGTGAAGCGGTTTATGTCTAAGTGCTATTGCTATTGCTAATACTGTCCCAGTTGGAGCTAAAAATGTATCATTGTAATTTATAAGGTTTGCAGTAATACATATATAAACAGGGTAAAAAAAATACTATAAAATAAATAACTGGATGAAAGAGGAATCCAAAATATTTTTGTCCTTAAAACAGATAACAAACCTATTAATGCAAGTTACATCTTATTTATATTTAAATCTCTATTTCTTCTTTAGCAGCATAAATTCTCAGTCTTCTGATCCAACTTGCCTAGCTTCGATAAGGCAATTGCCTTATAACTTTATGCATCCTAAAACAAAGACTCCATGATCATTCACAATTCTGAGGACTCATTTTAGCAGAAGCCTACTCGGAAATGTATTTAAATACTTCCAGCTGGAAGAGTTTTCAAGTGTCATTGGCTGTACGGATACACACACACAAGACACACACATCTATACACGATCTGGAGGCTGTGTGGGGACAGTGCCAATTCCCAATGCTGATCCCTGCTAGCCCACGCAGCAATCTGGGAACTATCAGAATAAGTGCAAGCAATATAATCAAGACCAGCAACGGCTGCGCAAAACTCCCAGGCTACATCAGATAATCCTCCCTTTCTAGCTGTCACTTCTAATACTGAACTAAGTCAGACATGAGAAAAGCTGGTTGCTGGACAACCCTTCAGAGATTGCAATTGGTAATGGCCTCACAGCATAAGCTCCTCATATTCATGGGATGATCATGGGAAAAGCAGAAAAAAAACTAAATCCAGACTTCTACTCAAATACCATACACAAGGGAAGGATCATAGCTTTAGAAGAATGTGGCAATACTAAACGGGGCCTCCCCAAAAAATTCTGAGCCTACCTACTAATGTCCTACAGGACATTTCTGGGCAATTTGTTTCCCTCAGATTAATCAAAGACTGATGAGGGCATCGTTTTTCTTTTTTCCCTTGACACTCCCCATCCCCATCCCCCCATCTGTTACCCTCTATAGGAGATTATGGTTTTTGTGTTCCCAAAATTTGGAGTGAGGACAACCATTTCTTGTGTTCCTGAATTTTAGGTGTAATCTGATACAAACAAATATACAATAACACCCTGCTCAAACTGCAAATTACAGTCTGAGAATGACTTTGATCTGCTGCAGACTTCATGGATTGAACATAGGCCTAAACTGTGGACTTTCTTGCTTCTTCCCTACCCTCCTCTTAAAACAGTGTCTTCGATATTTTTCCTGATGAAGATTTCTGAAGAAAGACTGCTTATGTCTTCATGTATGTTCATCTATCCTAATATACGTATTACTGAGGCATGAATTTGCATTCTTCTTTTTAATCTCTCCCAAGCAGAAGACCTAGCACTTATCAAAAACCTAAAATTATGCCTTAATGGGGGGATTTTCAAACTAGCTTAAAGGTGACCAATAGTTTTAGGCCCACAGTTGTCTAACCCTGTAGAAAGGTAATAATAAAGGGAGAGGAAGCTTAGTAAAAAGATCAGGAACCCTCAGACGTTGAAGATACTGCTCAATTTTATTGAGCACCTCAGATTAGATGAAGATTCCTTCAGAAGACGGACTTTTTTACCTAGCCTGAAGGGACAACAATATTAGTGTCAACTATGTCTTCCAAGGAAGGGTATTCCATAGACAAAGCCCCACAACTGTGAAAGTCTTCTACATATACTTACCTGCCTCAGTTTACCCAGAAAATGACCAAAGAGCTTCAGCATGTACTGGAGATACTTTGGTCCTAAGCCATTTACAGCTTTTAAAAACTAACATCAAATATTTGAATTCCACCCTGCAATGGACTGGTAGCCAATACAACATTTAGAGCACTAGTATGAAACGATTATATCAATTTTGAACTTCTGGAGGAAATGCAGGTTATGATTTAACTAAGTGAATAAATTGTTGACTCTATATTTCTTAAAAAATGTACAAAGGTAACCTTGTGCCCAGAATCCAACTTGGTGCTCTCTGAGCTTGCAGATGTTTCATTACCCAAACTAGGTAACATCATCAGTGCTAGCAAGGCATGGGGCTTGTTCTCATTTTATACTCTACTGCCTTGCCCTGTCAGTGTTGGTGAGAGTAATCTTGGTGGTTCTTTGGTTGGGCTGTTTACTGTTAGCTTGTTCAGCAGTTCCTTGATTGTTGTATAGTTTGCGTGTATCCATGAATATCAACTAACAGTAAGAAAACATGATGAAAATGCCTTAATTTCATAGCACATGGACAGTTGTAACCATAGGTTCAACTAGGAACTGTGACCAGGAAGTCCAAATATACTAGAGAATTCCTGGAAGCCTGGCACTCTTAACAAATCAGTCATCGACCTGCACTTAGACATAAACAACACTTATGTACCATTCAAAAAACAAAACCCCAAATTAACAAGCCAAAAAGGGAACTGAAAGACCAAAACATTTCTCCACAAGTAATCAACACCCAGATGAGCATAGATTAATACCAAGATTAACATTAGAGAAACAATCAAAAGCTGCCAAACAAACTAATAGTAAACAGCCCAACCAAAGAACCCACAAGATCATTTCCATCAACACCAACACAGTGAGCCAGTAGAATATAAGATGAGAACAAGCCTACTTTCTACTAGCACTGATAACACAGGTCTGCAAAAAAAAATATTTCAAGAGCTGTTTTGGTCATTCCAGGTAATCTTTATGTTTTTTGGTGCGCTGAATCCAAAAATGACCTCCATTTTGTCATAGGACATCACATTTCCTGACAATTTAGGTAACTATGTTAAATAAGGCAATATTTAAAATAAATGGAAATAGACTTATAAAATTAAAGTTTTATTGTTTACCAGCAAATAACAACAAAGGGCCATAAGAGAACTAGGGAAATGAGAAAATAGAATTTTTTCCCCTAAAACATGCTTAGCTTATGTATATATTGCTGACCATCAGATTTACAGTGTTATATATTTTTTTTACCTAACTCAGACAACCCCTTTAAGGTTTTTTTTGGCATTTTATATCTTAAATGCACTTACATGAATTAATTAATAGTAAGTTGGACTTTAAATTTAGGTAAAAACCCATAATATAAAAAAAATACCAAAAATAAAAAAAAAAGATAAATTTGAAGACAATTTTACATTTTTTGGCAAATCATGACATCTAGGAATTTTTTCAATATTTTATTTGATTTCAGCACACCAAAATACATGGAAATTTGATGAAAATAATCAAACAGCTTTTTCATCGCAAACCTGTGTTATTAAGAGATTAGCTGATGTTTTTTGTAAATCCAGTATAAAAACTCTTTCCACTTCTTGTAATCTACATTTTTTAAATTCGCTTTCAGATCTTAAATAACATCTTTGAAATAGTCTGTTATAAAGGCAGAGACTCTTAACCTTTGAATTAATTGTTCAAAAATATCCTTCAGTATATCCAATATTAAAATATTTTGCTTCATTCTGTATTAGTAAATCAAATTTAAGTGTTCTCCTTTATTGCAATCTTTTGGTTTTTTTGATTCCATCTAGTATGCAACCTTCAAAGTCTCATTCTATTATTTTTTAAAAAGTAACTTTAAGAGGTTTTTAAAATAAAGATACTAAACTAACAAAAAACTAATAGTGAAGAGATAGAACAGAAAAAGAATCAGACTATACATGGAAACAGCAGGTATAGAGATGCAATAAAAATATAGAAAGACATAAAAATACATAAAACAGAATAACTTCAAACTTTGATGAGAAATATAATTAAAACTTGAGTTCAACTCATTCTCTATAGTTACAAAGTAACGTCCATTTCCCCTTCATGGATTACTGCCTTGTTGTGGTGAAGCTATGAGCTATGCCATGCAGGGCCACCCAATATGGACAAGTCATAGCAGAGAGCTCTGACACAACGTGATCCACTGGAGAAACAAATGGCAATCCACTCCAGTATCTTTGCTATGAAAACTCCATGGACAGTACAAAGAGGAAAAAAATATGACGCTGGAAGATGAACCCCTCAGGTCAGAAGGTGTCCAATATACTACTGGGGAAGAGCAGAGGGCTAGTATTAGTAACGCCAGAAAGAATGAAGCGACTGCGCCAAAGCCAAAAGGATGTTCAGCTGTGGATGTATCTGGTGGTGAAAGGAAAGTCCGATGCTGCAAAGATCTCTTCGCCATAGGAATCTGGAATTTAAGATCCATGACTCAAGGCAACCTGGACGTGGTCAAACAAGAGATGAAAAGACTGAGCATAGACATCTTAGGAATCAGCAAACTGAAATGGACAGGAATGGGTGAATTTAATTCAGATCACCATCAGGTATACTACTGCAGGCAAGAATCCCTCAGAAGAAATGGAGTAGCCTTCATAGTCAATAAAAGAATAGGAAAAGCAATACTGGGATACAATCCCCAAAATGACAGAATGATCTCAATTCGAATCCAAGGCAAACCATTCAATATCACAGTAGTCCAAATCTATCCCCCAACCACTGGTGCTGAAGAGGATGAAATTAACCAGTTCTATGAAGACCTACTGTACCTTATAGAATTAACATGTATTTATCATCATGGAGGATAAGAATGCTAAATTAGGAAGCCAAAAGATAACCAGAATAACAGGCAAATTTGGCCTTGGAGTACAAAATTTATTTATTTATTTATTTATTTATTTATATATATATTACATTTTTATGCCACCCTTCTCCCGAGGGACTCAGGGCGGCTTACATAAAACTATTGTAAAACAATAACAAAACATACATAAAGACATAGTCATAACAAAACATGCAACATTAAAAAGGGGTATAACGATAAAAATTTAACAATATATAAGAAACAATAAAAAACAGTCCGTCATAGCCCGCTTAGTAGAACAACCACGTCTTTAAGTCGTGGTGGAAGGAGTGGAGGTCAGGGGTTGTCCAGAGTTCTACGGGAAAATTATTCCACAGGGTCAGCGCTCCCACAGAGAAATCTCTCGCCCTGGGGTCGCAAGCTGACATTGGCTGATGGCACCCTGAGGAAGCCGACTCTATGGGAATGCACCGGGTGCTGGGAGGATGCCAGTGGCAGAAGGTTGTCCTACAAGTACCCCAGGCCCAAGCCATGTAGGGCTTTAAAAGTTAAGACCAGCACCTTGAAGTGCACATGGAGGACCACCGGGAGCCAGTGTAGCTCACGCAAGAGTGGTGTAACATGGGAGTAATGAGGTACTCCCATAACCACCCGCACGGCCACATTCTGGACCAGTTGGAGCCTCCGAGTGCTTCTCAAGGGCAGCCCCATGTAGAGGGCATTGCAGTAGTCCAGCCTGGAGGTGACAAGGGCATGAGTGACTGTGCACAAGGAATTGTGGTCCAGGAAAGGGCGCAACTGTGCACCAGGTGAACCTATGCAAAGGGCCCCCTGTAATGGCCATCAGATAATCTTCTAAAGACATTCATGAATCCAGGAGGACACCCAAGTTGCATGCCCTTTCCGAGGGAGCCAAAGCTTCCCCCTCCCCATCAAAAGGGATGGGACCTCTTGGACTCGCAATGCTGGAATCCACAGCCACTCAGTCTTGGAGGGGTTGAGTCTGAGCCTGTTTCTCCCCATCCAGGCCCACACTGTTTCCAGGCACTGGGACACCACATCAAGGGCTTACCTGGTTTGGTCCGGGGTGGAGATGAAAAGCTGGGTATCATCTGCATATTGATGATACCTCATCCCGAAAC
>JANHFM010010008.1:10447-21255 GCA_032468115.1 Grayia smithii
AACTGGGAATGAAGTAATTCTCAGCTGTTACAATAAAATAGGTTTGTTTGGGACTAATTGTGTGTTGTAATGACTAAGTAAGCCTAGGTCACAACAATCTCTGGCTCTGAAGACTTGTGTTTGCACTGTAGTACTGTATGTGCTGAATGAAAAATTTGCATAAATGGATATACGTGTATTCTTAATTATTGGCTCACCTCAGCAGCAGTCAGATCCACCATCTGGAACCAACTACAAGCAGTTCTCATTTAACAACCATTCAGCTTTAGAACAGTGTGAACATGTGATACAATACTTACAACTGGCCCTTGAAGTTCCAGATGTCCTAATTATCATAATTAATCAAGGACTTCCTGTAAAGACCAGGCCAAAATGATTTGCCCTGAACAGAATAAGACTGGCAAGGATGCATTGTCCAATACATGCCATTATTAAAATAGGTTTTGTTCTATTTTTTAAAAATGATATTATTTCTTGCTTTGTAATTCGCAGTAATATTAATCCTCTAAGCATGGATAGTAATTCCTGGCTATTGAAAAGATCCTTTTCTCAAATCCAAATTAACATTTGAAGAGATACTGTAACAAAATTCTCTCAGTTTTTCCAGTATATCATATACACAATTTAAAAAAAAACTTTTTAGTTAAAATATCACATTTTTAATGATTAAATACAAATGGTGATATCTGTTTGGTGAATTTATATAATGGAATGTGAATTATTGTTTTAATAATTGGAGTTATTTTGGCTACATACACACCAATTATCAAGGGGAAAGTTTTATTGAATTTTCAGTCTAAGTTATAAATGCCAGACTTTGTTTTATGTACTAGGAGTAAATGCTAGAATTAAAAACAATGGCAATTTTACATGACATCCAACCTTGCTGGATTTGACAGAAACTGATTTAGCACAGATCATTTATCTACAAGTCATGTGTAGGAAGCACCACAAGCAAGATATGAAGGCAATTGTTTCCTCCCATTGTTCCTCCAAGTAGCATGTAACTATCCTGACTAGGATAGTTATATGCTGATTTGTCAATGCCACTGACAAAGTTACACAAATAAGAATTTGTCAAAAACACCCAAGCTAATAGCTATTGTTTTATAATATACTGACAATGAATTCCATAGTTCAGTAGCTTTGTGTGAAATACTTCCCTTCAACAAGCAAAGCCATTACTAGAAGCTAACATGGGTTCGTCAAAAACAGATCATGCCAAACAAATCTTATTGCATTCTTTGAAAAAGCAACTAAATTAACAGACCAGTGAAATGTTCTGGACAATGTATACTTGGGACTTCAGTAAGGCATAGAAAAACGTGGAATAGACAGCAGCAGCACCAGATGGATTTATAACTGGCTGTCAAACTATATTCAACATGTAGTCCTGGAACTACAGGACTACATCTACTTGGAGGGAAGCATGCAGGGGTACCCCAGGTTTCTGTCTTAGCCCTGGTATTCTTCAACATCTTCATAAACAATTAGATGAGGGTCTAAAAGGAGAACTCATCAAATTTGCAGACAACGCTAAACTGGCAGTTGGAAGGAATAGCCAACACTTTAGAAGATAGGCTCAAGATCCAGAAGGATCTTGACAGACTTGAAAACTGGGCGCTATCCAAAAAAATGCATTTCAGTGGTGAGAAAAGTAAAGGTTTATATTTAGGCAAGAAAAACCAAATGCACGTATAGAATAGATGGTAGCTGGCTCAACAACAGTTACTGTGATCTAGGGATTTAGGACAATCATTAAGTATGAGCCAGCAATGTGCTGCAGTTGCCCAAAAATCCAATGCAGTCCTAAACTACATTAACAGAGGAATAGTATCAAGATCACGTGAAGTGCTAGTACTACTGCTTTATACTGTTTTGGTAAGGCCATACTTGAAATGCTGTGTCAGTTCTGACCACCACGATACAAAAATAGGTTGAAATTCTAGAACAGGGGTCCCCAACCTGTGGGCAGCAACCCACAAGTGGGTCATGAGGGAATTGCAACAGGGCCATGGAATGCCTTCTCACTTGTGTGAGCAGCAGGCGAATGCCTGCGTGCGCGCTCCATTGGTACGAGTAGCAGGTGGACATGCACACTGCTCGCACAATGGAGCTCCATGCGTGCATGCATACTTTCTGGCTGTTTGCATGGGACCATCCCCTCTCCCCTCTCCCAGCAGTCCACAAAGTTGGAATTGTTGGGGAACTCTGCTCTAGAAAGAGTGCAGAGAAGAGCAACAAAGATGATTACACAGTTGGAGACTAAAACATACAATGAATGGTTGCAGGAACTGGGTATGTCTAGTCTAACTAGTCTAAGAACTGGGTGTGGCATGATAGCAATCTTCCAATATTTGAGGGATTGTCACATAATAGAGGGATGTCAGCCTATTCTCTAAAATACCTGAGGGCAGGACAAGAAGTAACAGACGAAAACGTATCAAGGAGAGATCCAGCCTAGAACTAAGGATAAATTTCCTGACAGAACAACTAACCAGTGGAACAGGTTTTCCCCTAGAAGTTGTGGTTGT
Organism: Grayia smithii; assembly: GCA_032468115.1. NCBI lineage: Eukaryota > Metazoa > Chordata > Lepidosauria > Squamata > Grayiidae > Grayia > Grayia smithii. The sequence goes on from JANHFM010010008.1 coordinate 12,982, forward strand.
TCCCATCACTGGAGGCTTCTAAGAAGAGATTGGACAACCATTTGTCTGAAATGGTATAGGGTTTCCTGCTTGAGCAGGGGGTTGGACTAGAAGACCTCCAAGGTCCCTTCCAACTCTGTTAGTCTGCTATTCTGTTATAGCTGATTCTAAATACAGAATGTCCTTCTTGCTTCCTCAGATACTAAACTTCTCCCTGCTTCTTATCACCCATGTATTATTTAGCATTTTCATTAGCAACAGGAACACTGAACCACAGAGGCGAGACTACAGCAAACGTTATTAGTGCTGGAAAAAAAAAAGGGATTATCCTATGAGAAGCTTCCTGTGCTGTGTTGCTGGTGGAATCTGGAGCCAACAGGACGGCACAAGATGACACATTGTCTCAGAAGAGACAAAAGCTGTAGGCTGGCACGTGGTTGGGAGGTTAACTTAATTAAGGAGCAAGGAAAATTGAAAAGCTTTCAAGCTATTTATAACGGCGTCTCCACAGCCTGAAGTCAAGGCCGTATGAAAGAGAACCAAAGTGGAGGAACTGGGCTGCCCTTGCCTCTTCGCAACCAAGCATAAGCTCATCCAAATCAAAATATACCTGAGAGGGCGTAAGAACAAGTCAATGGCATTCAGAGGATGAGCTGATCCTAAAGAGGGGATTTGCACCTGTAGCAGAGGTGGGTTTCAGCAGGTTCTGAACAGTTCTGGAGAACCGGTAGCAGACATTTTGAGTAGTTCGGAGGACCGGTAGCAAAAATTCTGATTGGCCTCGCCCCCATCTATTCTCTGCCTCCCGAGTCCCAGCTGATTGGGAGGAAATGAGGATTTTGCAGTAACCTTCCTCTGGAGTGGGGTGGGAATGGAGATTTTACAGTATTCTTCCCATGCCACACCCACCAAGCCATGCCACGCCCACCAGGCCACACCCACAGAACCGGTAGCAAAAAAATTTGAAACCCACCACTGACCTGTAGGTCAAGATGATGAGCAACCCCTAGCATGTGGGCCAGGGATGGTATTCACTTACCTTCCCTACTGGTTCACAAATGTCCATGCATGCGCATAGCCTCCAAAACATGCTGTTCTGTTCCCCCCTTTCAGTAAAAAAAACCAAATACACAAACATAGCTATACAAGAGTTAATCTTTTAAAAATAGTCTTTATAATTAGAACTTGGCAGTCAGCCAAAAAATAAGCAATCCAAAATAAATGTCCAAATACATGAGCTAAACCCTAGCAAATATCCAGTTAGTCTGAAAGGGAATTCTCCCACATCAACAGAAGCACAGAAGGGTAATCACCCACCATAATCCAAATCAAATGAATATTCCAACAGATGTTTCGTGACAGAGAACCAAAATTATTCACAGAGTTAGAGCAATTGTTCGTCACAAGGTTCCTGGTGCAGCCACACCGCTTTTTATACCTTGTGGGATATGGCCCAATCACTGACTCAATTACTCCCGGCCCCTCCTTCTCCTACTCTGTTGCAAACATCTAGCCCTCCATCTCTCCCTCGGATCTAGCCATGATTCCTCTCAGCTGTTATCACTCTCCACCAGCAGTGCCAGCTTGGCTGACAACAGCCTGCTCTTGCTGGGCTGCTGACGGAGAAGTAGGCCTTACTAGAGAGGAGGGTCCTGGAGAAGGAGGCCTTACTAGAGAGAAGTGTCCTGGAGAAGGAGGCCTTGCTGGTTCCTCTTCTTCATCCTCCGATTCCTCCTCCAAGGGTAGGACCTGCTCGGGGGCCGGAGACACAACAGGTACCTACGAAGTCATTTATAGCACAGGGCCTGGTTCTTTGAGGGACCTCTCCAGTTATTTCCACCCATCCAGGGTATTCAGACAGAGTGAGTGTGCTCCACATCCCATCAACTAAAAACTGTCATCTATGGGACTGAGGAAGCATGCCTTCTCTATTGTAGCCCCTGACCTCTGGAACAACAACGCAATATTGGCTGTCACGGTCCTTGGTTTCCAAGTTGCATAACACCTGGCTCTATTCCCAGGTTTGGAGTTAAGCTGCTGCTGATTTTTTCCTGAATGTTGTATTGGTCCAGGAAGTATTTTTATCATTCGTTTGTTCATTCATTCAGAGTTATTGCACACCACCAGAAGGCTTGTATGCTCGTCAAATTGGATGCTTGCTTGCTAATTTATTTATTTATGTATATTTATTTATGAGTTATTGCAAACTGCCAGGAGGCTTCTTGAAATTGGATGCCCTTAACAAAACTGAAATAAATAAATAATTGGTTACACATAGGGACTTCACAGACTTCCCTTTCTTATGGCTTGCCTGCTTCATTTATGTTCTTGATTTTCCCAATACATCATTTTGTTATTCTTAATTTAGACCAGAGGTCTTCAAACTTGGCAGCTTTAAGGCTTGTGGACTTCAACTCCCAGAATTATCCAGCCAGCATAGCATAACTAGCTGGAGAATTCTGGGAGTTGAAGTCCACAAGTCTTAGAGCTGCCAAGTTTGGGGACCCCTGTTTTAGACACTTATTTTCAATGGTAAAAATAGAGTATTATAAACAAACACAATCAGCCTTATAATGTACACCATAACGTATGCTCAGACACTGAAGAAACAGAATGCCACTGAATCCAATAAAGTATGATAGTTTAAGATCCATCAGTATAACAAAAGAAAAAATAGACTATATAAAACTACATAAAAACTGCTAATAATTACACAATTAACACTAATATACCCCTTATCCATGAATACTCCAACAAATCAGCCAATAAATAATTATGGATGATTGGGGGTTCAATATTCTTAACTTCACTATTACAGTAATAAATATCAAATATATTGATCATGTTAAAGACACATTATCCCTAAAATTAATATTTCTATTTATCTTCATCTGATTAATTAAGTGTGTATTAATTAAGATTTCGTATCTTCCTATGGCACTTGGCAGATTGTGAAAAAGCACTTGAAAAAACCACAAGATACAATAGTTGCAAATAACGACTGGGGCAAAAGGAAGCCAAGATGTACCAACCATAATAATTATTGCCTTGAGTACAATCCCAAAACATCTGAAGCAATACCAGAACACTCTCGCCACTGACTAAATCACCTGTTAATTTTTACCTAACAGGGTACTTGGGAAGGATTTTAGAGGTGCACTAAAATGCCAAATCCAGTCTAAACGTATGGCTATGTGATTGCCCATAATAATCCTATGGCACATCTGTAAAATTACATTCCAAAACTTTTTAATAATTATACACTGCCACCATGTATGCATTTATCTGTTCACCACTTTAACTCCATCACAATTTACTATTCCCATTACAGAAATACTTCATTCTAATGGACAATAAATGTCAGTTAAAAAATATGTTAAGGCAGATATAGACTTAAAAGCCTACAACTATTTCATGTTTATTACCAATGTAACATCATTATCCCAGACTTTTAAAAAGTGCAGTAAAGTCAAGTTTATATGTTTATACATTTTTGAGGCCAGATCTCAGGCATTCTCTTCCTATTATAACATCAATTTCTCTAGGACTGTTTAACAGCTATTTACTTCTGATTTGACACCAAGGTTAGAAATAGAATTATAATGAAATTTCACCATTTTGTTTTTAAGGAACTGTTGAATCAAATCTGTTTTAGGTTGATTCAAATGGCCAGGATGTTCTATAGTTCAATAAAACAACCAGCGAAATACAAATAAAACATGTCTAAGGTTTATATAACTAAGCTGAATGACTAGCCCTTTAATTCTATAAGTTAATCTATAAAAAAATAACAGAGCCTAAAATCTATTAAACCTGAACTCTGAGAACAGATATATAAGTCTATACTAGCAAAAAGTATTCTAATATATTGGGAATCATATTTATACTATATTTGTAAAATCTACTCAAATGATGTGAATATAACTGCAAACCATTAATTATACATGCTTACATACCCTTTCAAAATCTACAGGCAATTTACAATAAGAGTACAGATACTTATAAGTACAATTGAGCCCAAAATTTTCAATAAGCAAGAGGCCTTAAGTGAATTCTGCCTCATTTTACAACCTTTCTTGCCACAGTTGTTAAGTGAATCACTGCAGTTGTTAACTTAGTAAAATGGTTGTTAAGTAAATTTGGCTTCCCCATTCACTTTGTTTTTCAGAAGGTGGCAAAAAGTGATCACATGACCCCAGGACACGACAACTGTCATAAATACAGGCCAGTTGCTAAGTGGTCGCATTTTGATCACGTGACCATGGTGATGCTGCAACGATGATTGTAGGAGTGAAAAACAGCCAGAAATCACTTTTTTTCAGTGCCTTTGTAAGTTCAAAGTCCCTAAATAAATGGTTATAAGTTGAGATCTACTTATATAATAAAATAGATCCAAGATGAATTTTAGTGTTCCCTACTCATCTGACTTATCTAGATTTTTCCTCCTCTTCCTCCATTATTTCTTGTAGGCCTTCTCTATATAATTAAAGTGAAATTAATGCAATTGGCACTGGTACCAGTCTCAACCAAAGACTATACCTTAATACTGGTATTCAGAGCCTCGGTGGCACATCTAATTAATGCTCTGGCTAAGTGCTTCAGCTTAGTTCCAGATGCCATCAATTACTGTTGGTTCGAATCTCACCAGGCCCAAGGTTGACTCAGCCTTCCATCCTTTCATGGTAGGTAAACTGAGGACCCAGATTGTTGGGGGCAATAAGCTGACTCTGTAAAAATGCCGCTTGGAAGCAGGCATATACAAGGAAAGAAGGAATTTGCTGAGCACTTGAGTTGAGTTCCATTTTACTGCATTACTATTTTATCATATATTTTATTTATTTTTTGTTCAGTTGTTCAATTTCCCATAACTCAGGTTTTACATCTTAATTTTTAGGCTTTATATGTCTGTTGCACTGGCTTTTCTATATTTGGTCTTCTCTTTTGATTTTTTTGTTTTTATCTGATCATTGCTGATTGCTGATCATTGGCCATAATTAAATAAGTCTACATTTGTAGATTATATAAATACAGATAGTCTTCAGTTTACAACAGTTCACTTAGCGACCGAAGTTACAATGGCACTGAAAAAAGTGACTTATTACCGCTGCAGCATGTCCATGGTCACGTGATTTACATTAGGATGCTTGACAACTGAATTCATATTTATGACAGTTGCAGTGACCCCAGATCATGTGATCATCTTTTGAAACCTTCTGACAAGCGAAGACAATGGGGAAACTAGATTCATTTAACAACCATGTTACTAATTTAACAAATGCAGGCATTCACTTAACGAATGTGGTAAGAAAAGTCATAAAATGAGGCAAAATTCACTTAACCAATTTCTCACTTGGCCACATAAATTTTGGGCTCAATTGTGGTTGTAAGCTGAGGACTACCAGTAATATTTAGGATTAGAAGGGTAATGGGTTGACCATAGCTGGACCACAACATCTGGTCCAAAGCCAAACAATAATAATTCATCAAATTTGATTGATTTAAAAAAACAGCTGGACAATTTACTGATATTAAAATAGCAGAAAATAAATTCTCAGCTAGGGAAAAGTGGGTGATTATGTAATCAGTTTGGAGTGTTATTTTATGCAATCAGTTTAGAGTGTTATTTTAAACAAAGAACAGGAATTGAAAACTCTTTCTACTTTGCATACTTTTGACTATATGTAGTATGCAATTTGCATTCTAAATCTGCAGAGCAAATGCCCTCAGACAATGTTAATAACCTGTCAAGTACAAGGTATGCTTTTCTCTTATCATTCTTTTATTAGATGATTTTTTAAGATGCTGCTGGAGCTGAGTTGATGCTGTAAGGTATTCTAATTTATTGGAAACTTAATAATTTCAGAAATCAACTAAGCCACATGTCCCTATGTTTAAAAATCAGCTGTTTTTTCTCCTCTTGCAGTGCACATGAGTATCAGATGTTCATGGAAAACAGCATCACAAGAACAGCTTTAATGACTAGTATTGATACAATTTTGGATAATGAAAGACTTGATCTTTCTTCAGTGATCCCATTGCTAGCCTATAGTTAAGGAAGGATACATGATATTTCATCGAGGGAATTTAATAATAGAATATCAGAGTTGGAGGTCTTTTAGTGTAATTCTTTGCTCAAGCAAGAGACCCTATGCCATTTCAAACAAATACTTGTCCAATTTCTTCTTAAAAATCTCTAGTGATGGAGCACCCTCAACTTCTGGAGGCAAGCCATTTCACTGGTTAATTGTTCTCACTGTCAATAAATTTCTCCTTGGTTCAAGGTTGGTTCTCTATTTGATTGATTGATCATTTTTCAGCGATCCCATTGCTTGCCCATAGTCAAGGAGGAATAACTGATATTTCATCAAGGGAGTTTAAGGACAAGATGTTCCCTCAAAGATGCAGTTGAGCTATAAGGTGGAACTTGAGGTTGCAGGCATGTTAAAAGTGTGCACAGAGACAAAAAGATATTCCTATAGAAACCGTTCTGTAATTTAAAAAGTGGGCTCTCTCTCTCTCTCTGGATTGGACTTTGAGGATTGCTTTGAAGATCTTGGGCTCTCTTACAGCTATCTTATCAAAGCCTTATTGATGCAACCTATATAACTACACTGTTACATAATGGTGCTTTCTGAAAGGATCTCTTTCCAGAACTGGATCATGCTTGCAAGCCATAGTTCCTTTAATCACAGGCTGCAGGACACCACTGATAAATAATCAGCCTTTCCCTAATCTGCATATTGTTACTGAATGTTCTGAAAGTTTGCATAACTTTGGCACTGAATGTTCTCAGAGATTCACAGATCCTATTGTTACATCAAGGGAATCTGAATAAATGATGATACAGCTTCTGTGACATATGATATGTGTATACATGGTATATAGCCATGATGGCAAACCTATGGCATGCATGCCACAGGTGGCACATGACTGGTGACCCTAGCTCAGCTCCAGCATGCATGGGCGCACCGGATTTTCAGCTTCCCGGCCCATGCCACCCCTCCCTCCCAGGAGACTCCACACGGCCTGTTTTGGATGCCAGGTAAGTACAGGGCTTGCGCAGAGGCTCTTGGGGAGTGTTTTCAGCCTCCAGAGGGGTGGGGGAGGCCATTTCCGCCCTCCCCAGGCTCCAAGAAAACCTCTAGAGCCTGGGGAGGGCGAAAAACGGGCCCACCGGAAGTCAGGAAATGGGCTGTTTCTGGCCTCTGGAGGCTTGAGGGTGGTCTGCTAGGCCCAAAACGGGGCACCGGGGGGAGTCATGCACACATGCATGGGGGAGCGCAGGTGGTGAAGCATGCATGCATGGGGGAGCAGGGTGGGGGTGCGGGGTGTGGGGGGCATTGAATTATGAATGTGGACACATGTGCGCACGACCCTGCACTCCCCCCGTTTTGGCACACAATGGTAAAAAGGTTAGCCATGGTATATAGCGTAAATAACAGCAAGGCTTATGGTTGCTATAGAAGCATCAGCAACATTATAAAATATTAAGACATTGTAAAATATTAAAAGCAACAACAGAACCTGCCCCTCTCAAATGCTTTAAAAAGGCAAATTAAAAGTATGTGTCTTAACTCGTTATCTAAAGCAGAACAAAAAGCTGTTAATGAAAGATAGTAATGAAATGTAATTCCTGGTCTGTGAGACACATTCATTTTCTGTAAATGATGTTATCAGGATGACTTTCATGTATCCTGTTCGTTTGTTTTTTTTAAAGAAAGAGGTGTGTCTTTAGATTTCTGGACACTTTAAATATTTTGGAAAGATATCACATTCTTGACTTGTCTTTGAAATGAAATGAGAACAAGGTAAAGAAAGTCTCGTAGGGGTTATCTATGTGTGTGTGTGTATTTGCATGAGAGAGTATTGAATAGGTAAAAGGAAAAAAAGAAACTGACTAAAAAGGGAATCAAGAAAATGATAGTCATAAAATAAAAATAGGTACAAATAATAGTCAAAACATTTTACATGAATCATAAGATTAAGTAAATTGGGTGATTTGGCTTTCATATTTAAACATTTTATTTCATTTTCAAACTATTAAGATCAAGTTAATGCATGAGTATCAATGATATTAATAAGCAGCGTAAATTAAAATATTACAGCCTTCCATATCAAGTCAATGGAAAATCCATCCCTATTTAACAAATCTTCTATGACTTAAATTCTCATTTGTTTAATTCCACAGCAAAAATTTTAAAATATAACACAACAGTATATAGAATAGAATAGAATAGAATAGAATAGAATAGAATAGAATAGAATTCTTTATTGGCCAACTGTGATTGGACACAC
>JANHFM010010012.1:3267-14313 GCA_032468115.1 Grayia smithii
CTGGGAGTTGAAGTCCACACATCTTCCAGCGGCCAAGGTTGGGAAACACTGACTTAGTCAAAGCAAAAAAATAATCACAGCTGATCTTTGCTGGTAGAGAAAAAGAACAATAAATCAGGGGTGTCAAACCCACGTCGTCACAGCAGTGTCACATGACAGATCAGGACTTTTTTCTCCTTTGCTTGGATGTGGGAGTGGCCAGCATGTAAGTCATCCGGTCCATGGGCCACGAGTTTGATAGCCCTGCAATAAATAGAAGCATTAAGAGCATAATTTATAGCAGGGTCAACCGGTTATACCATATAAAGAACTATGAATTGTGAATATATCTTGGAGTAATAATGGATTCAAAACTCAAATAGTGAGTCCTTTCAGAACGTAAGCTTTCAGAGTTAATTTAGGTGTGTAAGATTAGTAGTTTGATTTGATGTGCCCACTATTTTTAAAAGTTTTTTTACAGTAAATTTTGGTAATTTTTTACTATTTGATTCAACTTGTTTGTAGGTTTGTTTTTAGAAAGAAACAAGTTTGACATACTGCTTAATCTGGGGCATTTTTAAGCCTTAGATGAGGACAAACAGTTCTAAATATAGCACATCTTTTGTACATTATTATAACACTCATTGTTGTTTTGTTCCTTCATCACCAGGCAGCTTCCGTTAGTGTCCATGGGGAACATCTGAGTGATTGTCACAGGGTTTTACCGTCTTTTCCGTGCTTCCAATACTTATGTAAGACTGCAAGAGGTCACCTGTTGGCCTTTGGTAAATATCATCACTATACTGAAGATGATCAATTTTATATCACTATTTCAGGAAGAGCTGAGGATGGTGTGGAAATTTTGGCCAAGTGTTTGAAAACTGTGTGGAACTAGAAAGGTTAAAGAAAATCAGATTAAATCCAGATGGAAAGACTGTTTGCCAGTGATATATTTGATTCTATTTCAATTTCAAGGTCAGCTTTTTTTTTTGAAGACACACTGTCCCCATATGGAGTATATCTATAATCTGGGGATCTTCTTGGACCTTCTGCTTGGACATCAGGTTGAAGCAGGGACCAGGTAACATGTGTGACACACATGTCCTTGATGTCATGTGGTTAGGCTGTTACATTGTATTCAACTTGGGTCTGCCTTTGAAAGCATCTGGAAGGCTTCAATCAGTTGGCTGTCTAGCCAGAAGTAGTAGATTTAGCCATTTAACACATAGGCTTCAGTTGCTGCATTGATTAATGCTTTTTTTGCTGGCTCAACTTCAAAATGCTTTTTAAAAAAGTTTTACATGATTTGGCTCCTGGATATCTATTGAACTATTCTTCTTGACAAGATATGTCTTGCCCTGTGTGTTCCAATGGAGGCAGACCTTGAGGCTGGATTTGACAAGTGCTAACAGAGAACAATGTTGTGCAAGAATTGTACTTGACAAGAATGCCACTAACACTGTCATTGTGTGAGGAAGGGCATCTTTGAATTGAAATTTGGAATATATACAGAAACACAGCATATTTTAATCTGCTAAGTGAGAGTTCTATAATAGAGACTTTAGAATACAATAATAATAATAATAATAATAATAATAATAATAATAATAATAATAATAGAATAACAGAGTTGGAAGGAACCTTGTAGGTCATCTAGTCCAATCCCCTGCTCAAGCAGGAGATTCTATAACAGGGGTTTCAAACTCACGTTGACACAGTGGTGTCACGTGACATATCGGGACTTTTCCCCCCATCGCTAAACCAGACGGGGGCGGGGCCAGCACGTGACGCATCCAGCCCATGGGCTGCGAGTTTGACACCTCTGCCCTATACCATTTCTGACAGAAGGCTGTCTATTCTCTTCTTGAAAGCTTCCAGTAATGAAGCACCCACTGAAGGCAAGCTGTTCCATTGGTTGATTGTTCTCACTGTCAGAACATTTCTCTTTATTTTTAGGTTGAATCTCTCCTTGGTCAGTTTTCATCCATTATTTCTTGTCTGGCCTTTAGGTGCCTTGGAAAATAGATTGACCCCCTCATCTCTGTGACAGCCCCTCAAATATTAAAAGCTTTCATGTAGTTTATTGTAATAAGACTGTAGCAAATGAAATCTGAAATTTTCTGATATCCTAAACCAAAGATTATTTGGCTTATGCTTAAACAGAGCTCTGAAAGATACTGAAGGTCCTGATGTCATTTAAGTCAAGGATATAGGGACACGTCAACATGCTTTTTCTGTAGATGTTCTCCAGGTGTGGGACACTCTGAATTCACAGATTCTTCTACTCTGGGTGCTTGGGATCTAATGGTGTCTATGATGCCTGTTAAATAGATAGTTGGGTATTATATGGGATATCACATAATTGTGATTATGAGCCATCAAGTCATTTTCAAATGCCAGTGACCACATAGATAGGATATTGTTTACTCCTAATTTGTATTTTCTTCCTCTTTGTAAACTGCTTTCAGTCTTACAGAAAGAGGACTACATAAAATCCTTATTAAACAACTATTAACATTTGCAAGATGAGAGCCAAAGTTGGAGAATCTAGACAGAGAATCTAGCTACCAGTGGGAGCTCATGGTCACACTAAGAAGACCAAGTTTTAGATCAGTGGTTCTCAACCTGTGGGTCGGGACCCCTTTGGGGGGGGTCAAACAACCCTTTCATAGGGGTAGCCTAAGACCATAGGAAAACACATATTTCTGATGGTCTTAGGGACCGAGACTCTGCTCTTCTATCAATATAGGCTCAATATAAGGTGCTGCAGGCTGGTGCGACACAATTGAAAGTGAACTGAAGAGGAGGAGGCGGCAGGAGGAGGAGGTGAAGGCAGCATGACGGAGGCAGCAGAAGCAGCAGCGGGGACTCAGGAAACATCCAAGTCTGTCTCCCCTTTGCCTGCCTCCTTGCCTCCCTCCCTGCCATGGAGACAGACCACGGGGCAGCAGGGCCGAGGAAAGGGAGCCGCGACCAACATTTGCATGTGCTGCGAGGGAGAGGAGGGGGAACTACTGAAGACTGTGGGGGTCACCACAACCTGAGGAACTGTATTAAAGGGTCATGGCATTAGGAAGGTTGAGAACCACTGTTTTAGATGGTTTCTTTTTCTGAGCTATGAAAAAAAAAAATAGGGAAGCCAAAGAAAATTTTGGAAGTTGCTTTCCTAGACACAGGATTGTACTGAACTCTAAATAAACTGGAGGCACAACCAACCCTGAATTAACAAACTTAAGGTAATGACTGTTGGAGTCAGCAATTTTGACTCCCCTTTTGTCATCTTGATGTTGCCCTTCACTCCTAGTTGTCTCATAATTATCTATTACCTAGCAATAATGTGTTTGGAAGTTCATACAGATGCCTTCCTCCAGGAGGAAGAATAAGTGATTGAAAAAATACACTAAAGACAGGCTCTTCAAGAGATCTCTGCTAATTCACAGCAGCTGTGCGTCTGATCGCTCTTTTGTGTTAAGGGGAATAATATATATATATAATGGGGCAGGAACTGCAAGGTCAGCTACCCCAGCACTCTGCAAAGATGCCAGAAACTAATCATGTGCTGCCAAAAAGGTTTTCTACCTCTGTATGTTGTAAATCTGACACAGGGAAATAGTACACACATTTGGGAGGCAAGGGATTGTCTTTTATGTCTCTCATTTAAAATGCTTTTCTGAATTGAGAATCAAATAATGGGACCAAAGCAGGCTCCAGAGTTAAATTAGTTCTGTCAAGCGATGACATCTGAGAACCAGTCTTGTCATAAACGGGCCAATTTTTCAGCCTGTTTAAGAATGAGCAAGATTTGCAAGGTAGTAAAATTGTCTGGATTACACTGTGTAAGCCTGGATTACATTGAATAAAGTTAGTTGGAGCAATGGAGTTGGCCACATTAAAAAGAGCATGTTTCTCTTTAAATTGTATTAACTTAATTACAAATAGCAGTGTCGTCGGATTGAATCTATGATTGTAAGCAGAAGCTCTTTAAGATCCCAAGAGGTGCAGGAGCAAAGCTTCCACTTTTTTTTGTCTCCTTGAATCTTGTGCCAATATATTATTCATTGCTTTTCTCCACTGAAAAGAGTGGAGGAGGGATGTCCACGGGGCGTGGTCAAAAAAGTTAAGATGGTGTTGTTAAGATGGTCCATTGGGTTCAAGTTCCAAGCTGGGAGAAAGAGACTGGAAACATGGAGGCTGGTTGGAAAGATGGTTTAATGATGAAGCGGAACCATCAAGGACATGATCCTGATGCATCTGACCATATGGAGTTGAGAGTGAGGGGTTTTTATACCTTCTCTTGGCTTTTGCACTTGAACTTCCTGTTCCTGTGCAAGAACATCTATTCTATTGGCTGTTGTAGGGGTCATAGCTGGCTCTGTAGATTGTCTGAGCCAAGCTTGGTTGAGCTTGGTCTGCTGATGCAATGAAGGGGCTTGTTGGGCAATTCCTATTGTGGCTGAGGGATAATTACCTTTGTTCAGACCATGCTGCAGGGAATTTGCTTGCGAATAGAGCTACCTAGGTCTGAATAAGCTCTTTACCTCCTAAGTGCTGACATCTGCTGAGGGCCATCAAGAAAGGCTTATGGCCTGGGGGCTGCTTTCTATCTCCAAGAGCATGTTTCTCAATTTCCTATCCAGGGAAATATAATATTCTGCCTTTTTAATACTTCTCAAAATATTTCATTCTTCTAGGAGAGGGGTGGGTGCTAACTTTCTACAATGGCAACCATAATAAGCCATTGAAATTTGTCCATTAAGGTACTGGAATAGAAACTGGAAAACCATGAGTTCAGGAGCCAGCAAGGTGACTTTGGCCCAGTCATACTTTCGCATCCCAACCGGTAATGGGATTCAGCTGGTTCTCTCCAGTTTGAGCGAACCGGTAACAGCAACTGCAGTAGGCCACATCCACCTGCCCTGGTGTAATGCTGTCCTATTTTCCCACATTTTGGAGGCCATGTGCATGCGTGGACAACACGCGCACAAGCAAAAAGCATGCACGGAAGACCGAGCATGCGTGGAAGGTGGTCCGTGTGAGTGAAGTGTGCGCGCTTGGTCACATTTGCAAACCGGTAGGGAAGGTAAATGAATCCCACCTCTGATCCCAACCCACCGCATGGGATCGTTGTGAGAAACAACAATCTTATGAGGATTGATTGTTGTGAGAAACACATTAAAGTAGGCAGAAGCATTATGTAGGCTGTCTGGAGTTGTGCAAAAAATAATGACAGGATATAACTGATATATTAATCTGAGGTGATATAAATGTACTTAGATATAAACAAGCAATTGGAGAATCCAGTATCTTTGGAAACTGAATATTTCTTAACCACTTTCAGTCAATGCTATTTCACAGATTACATGTTAACAAAGATATTAAACCATATCTTTAACCCACACACACACAGATTGTTTCCCATCAGGGAAACAGGCTGAATATTTATACAAGTTTTAAACTGCTTGCAATCTTAAAAGATCCTAGGTAGTAGAAAGAGAGGAACAGAAATGAAACACTGAGGCAATGAAGCCATAGAAATATAGGACTGTAAAAATTATATTAAATATTTCATTTATTTATTTATTAACAATTAGAAAAACACCCCCAGTGCCCGTGTTTCCTACCAATTAGGACTAAAAGGTTTCCAAAAGAGCCATTTTCTGGAAAGTGGTAAGGAAAGAAGGAGTGGGGAGAGGAAGCCCTTGCCTTGGGCATAAGCTATTCCTTGGGGATATGAGAATAGAGATAGAGAATGTGTATTTTCAAACCTTCTCCTTCTGTATTTTGCAGTATGTAGCAAACATTATCAGGTGTTCTCTAATTATTCAGACTGTAAGGATAGAATCTCGCTTGAATAGACAGCCCTGCAGATGTTCAACATCCACTTTGTAGCCTTGCCTCCTAATTAAGACTTGCAAAGGAAACCTTCTACTATTTCAGCTCCCAGTGATCTATCATTCTCCAAATCCGTTGGGTTTCAAGTCTACCTCCATGATAAGGTTATTGTCAGGGGTGGTAATCAATTACTTTCCCTATTGGTTTGCAAATGTGAGTGTGCGCCGTCCATGCATGTGCCCGGCCTTCCGTGCATGCACTTTGCTGGCGTGTGTGCCTTCCATGCATGTGCTTTGCTGGCGTGTGTGTCAGGATTCCAAGTATGCTTCTGTAAGGGGGGACGCCTGTCAGCCTTGAAAATCATATTAGCTACATTCCAAGCTGCCAGCTCTTCGAGGGGAGGGGGAGGGGGTTGTGTGATAGTCATAATAAGGTTATGTAATAAATGGAAGGACTAATTGCATCAGTCGATGGAAGAGGAGGGCGCACAGATGAAGGAGGAATTGGTGCTCGTGACAAGGAGGGGGGAGGAGTGAATGGACGCAAGAGGGGTGACGTCTGGATTGCTTTCAGTTTTGGAATTCACTGGGACATGCCAGGTTGTTAGTTGAATAAAATAGATTTTGAACCTTGAAGGTGAGATGGTTTTATTTCAACGAAGCATACTTGAAACCCTGACATTATTCCAAAACTCAACTTAATACTTCCAAGCAGCTCCTGCAACAGGGCTGAGACAAATGGAAGAACCAGATTGGACTGCTCCAGGGGAGGGGCCACAGCCAGGCTCCGTGCCAAGTCCCGTAAATATTGAGGAACTTTTGGAGCAGCTGGAGGCAGAACAATCACAGAAACAAATGTAGCTAATATGATTTCCAAGGCTGACAGTGCGTGCCTTCCATGCATGCACCCGTCCTCAAAAACTTGCCTAAATAGGATAGCATAGAGCTGTGGCAGGGGGCCACTCTCAGTGGTGGGTTGCTCCCGGTTTGGTCCGGTTCTATAGAATAGGTAGCGGTGACGCTGTGACGTCACCGAACCTGTTCTAATAGTCCCAGACTGAAGCCCCCCTGCGCGCCCGTACTTACCTGTCCCTGCACGTAGCGCACAGAGCACACTTGCGCGCATGCACAGGAAGCTTTTTTTGCTTAAACAAGCTTCTGCGCATGTGCAGGAGCGCCTGTTCGGAGAACGGTAGCACAGAACCGATAGCAAAGGTAAGTAGAACCCACCCCTGGCCACTCTCGATTTCCGCTACTGGTTCGGGTGAACCGGTCCGAACCGGCTGAATACCAGCTCTGGTTATTGTACCGTACTATGTATCAGAAGGCCATTAGATTGAATCAGAGGCATTTGATCCTCAACTCTGGGGTTTTACAAGGCGTTCAGTTCAAGGACCTTTTCTGCATTTTATTGTTAAGTTGAAAGTTATTTCTGACACCTGTGCCTTTATTTTGGTTTTAATGGAAGTTATTATTGTATTTTAATTCTGTTAAGGATGTGATATATTTTGCTGTATTTAATTGTATGCTGCCCAGAGTGAGATGGGCACTTTCTAAATTTCATATGTAAATAATGAAAGATAAATAAAAGTAAAAAATTATAATCTGGCTGTGTTACTAGAGTTTTTTTTACAGGAAACCAGAGCCATCTGCAAGTGGAAGTGGAGTTTCAAATGTGATGTGCATTTGATCTACTTTTGTACCTTTGTTCAGTAGTGGGTTGCTCCCGGTTTGGCCCGGTTCGCGCGATCCGGTAGTGGTGACGATATGACATCACTGAACCGGTTCTCCGCAGCCAGGAGTGGGGCCCAGCCTTGTGCCCGTACTTACGTTTTTCTGCTCTGCGCATGCGCAGAGTGCTTTTTTTGAGGTTTTTTCCAGGTAGAGTAGTAAATGTGCATGCACGGAGTGCGTGCATGAAGAGAACCAGTAGTAAAGGTAAGTAGAACCCACCCCTGCCTTTGTTGTGATGTTGGGAGAATGTATGAAAAGAGTGAAACTTGTTTTGCCACCATACAAAGTTGCTTTATCTTTTTGATAAAAATCTCTATGAATTCGTTTTTTTAGGAAAAATATGAAAGCACAGGTTGCCCTCAGCTTACAACAATTCAGTTAGTGACCGTTCAAAGTTACAACCACTCTGAGAAAAATGATTTATGATTGTTTTTCACACTTATGACCTTTGCAGCATCCCCAGGATCATGTGATCACAATTCAGATGCTTGGCAACTGGGTCACACTTATGACGGTTGCTGTGTCCTGGGGTCATGCGATCACCTATTGCAACCTTCTGACAAACAAAATCAGTGGGGAGTCAAATTCACTTAACAACCCTGTTACTAACTTAATTAACTACAGTGGTTCATTTAACAGCTGTGGCAAGAAATATCGTAAAATGGGGCAAAACTCACTTAACAAATGTCTCACTTAACAACATCACAACATCACAAGCTCAATTGTGATCGTAAGTCGAGGACTACCTGTATATCGGTTTTTAAAATCAGTACTACTAAACGGCCGTACAACATTACCTTTATTCCCAAAATGCTTTTGGGAAAGCCAATTTGTTTTTCAATTAACATATACATGGACCTATTCCTACAATATGTTACACATTTTAACTGTATCAGGAAAGAAGCCAATAAAATAGAATGGGAGTTAATCGTTTCCCCTTTCCTTGTGGAAGTAATCAGTTTTTCTCCAAAGGATTTTTTTTTAAAAAATGAAGTGATTGTGTGTGGTATCTTTTCAGATCCCTCAAGTTCTCTAGTGAGTTTATTAAAAGGAAGTAAAAGAGCTTCTTTAAAAAAAGCAGAAAATGTACAACAGCAAATCAACTGCAACAAATATTCCATTCCTGTTCCCCCTTTCTATGGTTCAGCGGAGCTAAAAAGGAAACATAAGGGGCACAGATCCTCAAAACAGAATTTCTATGTGGTAGATTGCTATTTCACAGATGTGGAGTTTTATGGATTAAGGTGCAATTAACTCTAACAGATGGATTCACATTTCAGTTCCTTAGCAGTCTTCTACCGGTGTAAATAAAAAGTTAAGAAAAAGAAAATAAAATCCAATTTTTTTGTCCAATTGACACTTTAAGTGACTTTTTGCCTTTTACATTTGGAAATCAGTGCATTTTAATATTCTAAAATTCAGTGAGTATGTCAGTTTAACAGATAAGACCAATGCCCATTCAGTACGTTTAACTGGGATAAGATGGAAAAGAAGGCCAACTTCATTCAACCTATCCATCGTTTCATAGCACATTTACACGAAGCAGAAGTATTATATTATTATCCTAGCAAATCTCCTTTGTCTATTTAACCTTCTATCAAAGTGCTTATTAAGATAGCAATAATGATACATTAATCCCTCAGATATTTTTGTCCTATTTTGTAATAGAAAACTGAATCACAGCCAACATGCAAAACCCCTTTCTATTACTGAACATAAGAAAAAAAAAAACCCTCTCTAACATTAACAGCAAGTTACTCTGTCAAGGACCTTGGAGTACTCATCTCAAATGATCTAAGTGCCAGAGCTCACTGTAACAACATTGCCAAAAAGGCTCTAAGAGTTGTTAACCTAATCTTGCATAGCTTCTTCTCTGGTAATATTGAACTGCTAACTAGAGCATACAAAACATTTGCTAGACCAGTTCTTGAAGACAGCTCATCTGTCTGGAACCTGCACTGCATATCGGACATTAATACAATTGAGCACATCCAGAGATACTTTACGAGAAGAGTCCTCCACTCCTTGGCTCGCAATAGAATACCTTATGTCACCAGGCTTGAAATTTTGGGCTTAGATAACTTAGAACTACACCACCTTTGGTCTGACCTAAGCGTAGTACACAAAATTATCTGCTACAATATCCTACCTGTCAATGACTACTTCAGCTTCAACCGTAACAATACACGAGCACACCATAGATACAAACTTAAGGTAAACTGCTCCAAACTCGATTGCAGAAAACACAACTTTAGCAACAGAGTGGTCTATGCCTGGAATGCACTACCTGACTCTGTGGTTGCATCCCCAAACCCCAATAACTTTAACCTTAGACTGTCTACTGTTGACCTCACCCCATTCCTAAGAGGTCTGTAAGGGGCTTGCATAAGTGCACCAATGTGCCTACCATCCCTGTTCTAATGTCCCAATTTATTCATATCCATTTCCTGTATTCATAATCATGTTTATACATATATCTGTAATCTTATATATGCTTGACTAACTAACTAACTAACTAACTAACTAACTAACTAACTAACTAACTAACTGAATGAATGAATGAAAGAAAGAAAGATAGAAAGAAAGAGAGAGAAAGTTGAAGAATTATTTAACACAGAGACTGTCATCTTCCCTACACTGGATATATTTAAAGCATATTTTAAATAGCCATTGCTTGGGAATGCTTTACTTTGAGTTATTTCAATCAATAAGGGGTTGACTTCTAACTCTATGATTCCATAATTTTCCGTTCATTCTCCTAGATAGTTTGGATAAATATGCAGTGCATTTCTGCAATGTGATTTACTTGCTGTTGTCTGGCAGCTTAAGATTTAATATTGGAAGTGATCTCAGTCAATTTCTGGCCTTTGCAATTTTTATTGTTTTCTCAATATTTTGGGAAGTACAAGTAGCATATTCAGCAAAAACTGAAATAATAGAAAGTTTATTTCTGAAAGGTTATTTATATTATTTTACAATGATTAATTAAATTAATCTCTTCACAAACAAGACATAACAAAATCTATACTCCAAATTTAATTATTCTAAACAGTCCCAAAATGAAGACCATTTGTATGTTAGTTGGCAGGTTGCTTTATGGATGCTAAAATTTGACACAGATGAGAAAAGAGGGGTGTGATTGTGTAAATATCCACAAAGATAAATGGTGGAACTACAAAATCATCTACGTCAAGGGTGTCAAACTCAAGGCCCGGGGGCCAGATCTGGCCCAAGGGGTGCTTAGATCTGACCCATGGGGCTACCCTGGAAACAGCAAAGGACTGGCCTGCAGTGCCTCTGCCAGGAAAAATGGAGCTCGGGAGTGGTGCCTGTGGCCCTCCTGAGCTCCATTTTCGCTGGCAGAGGGTTGCAGGAGACCATCGCAGCCAAAAATGGAGCTTGGAAGCCCATTTTCACTGGCAGAGTGCTCGGGCTGCCACAGGCGCCCCGACACAAGTGATGTTGGTTTGCCACGGCCACCTTGGCCACGCCCACCCCATCT
>JANHFM010010012.1:47325-59265 GCA_032468115.1 Grayia smithii
ATTGATATATTTGCTGTGAGCCGCCCAGAGTCCCTAGGGAGATGGGCGGCATATAAATACAACTAATAATAATAATAATAATAATAATATTTTAACCTCTTAATGAGTAATCTACCTGCTCCATTTCAATAATCTTTACTATCTCTTCTGTATCTTTATCTGCTTGTGTCATTTGTTGATTTATCTCCTCTATTTTTTCTTCTGTTCCTTCTAGTTTCTCCTCTATTTTCTGAATTTTTGTTCATTTTTCATTGTCATTTGCTTAGGGTTTTCTACTCTCACATCTGTATCATGCATCAGGTCCATCATCTCAAATGGTTCTGTATCATAGCTTCCTGAATACATTGAGGAAGCATCAATAGTGTTTCTTTTAGAAATGTATTTGTTTTTCTCTGTTGTAACATTTTGCTTTAATTTAATGGGCAAAAAGTTACTCAATAATCCACCAATAATCCATCAAAAATCCAATGTCCCAATTGTACAAAGGTGCCAAAAAAGCCAATATTAATTTTTTTTTGCTCAGTCCCAGAGCTGGTCCTCAGATCCCCTGGAGTACCATCTTTTCTTATCTGACAAGCCTTCTGCATCTCCATGATAATTTCTGTTTGGCTTATGTAGAAAACAGAAGTTCTCCCCATAGCCATTTTTTTCCTTTTCTTTTTTGATTCTGGTACAAATACCAAATTCATGGAAGTTTTCCACAAGGTTGATATTTCTGCGGATAATGTTTGCTGGGCCCCATCATGGCAATCCCTATCCTTACCTTCATGCTTACTGTATAAATAATCTCCAGCCATCATGGACGACTAGAGAACTGCCTTGGTAGGAGGTCATGAGTGAATCACACCAGCAGACGAGCAGGAGAGAATGGGGAGATCTCTTTCTCTGTTCCTTTCTTCCTTAACAGCATATAGAAAATGCTACTTTCTACCCACATGCAAGGGCAGCAACTTGGTTGGCCTCAATTTCAAGTCATAACAAAAGGACCATTATGTGGTTAGCTTTTTCTCCCTTCTTTAAGGATGGATGGAAAGCCTAACTTTGGAGAATGAGGAAATATATTTCATCATTTTAATATACAAGTTAATATACAAGTTTAATATACAAGTTAATATACAAGTTAATATACAAGTTTAATATACAAGTTAGGCCCAGGTTACTTGCAGGACCACCTTCTGCCGTTAGCATCCTCCCAGCACCCGGTGCGCTCTCATAGGGTTGGCCTCCTCAGGATGCCCTTGGCCAGACAATGTTGGCTGGCGGCGCCCGGGGGGGGGAGCTTTCTCTGTGGGAGCCCCGACCCTGTGGAACGACTTACCTGTGGAACTTTGGACCGTCCCTGATCTCTGCTCCTTCCATAGCGACCTGAAAATGTATCTTTTTTCATCAAACAGACCATAGCTGACCAATTTTAAACTTTTAATTATATTTAAATTGAATTTTAGTTTTGTATTTTGCCCCTTTTTAACTTTTTTGATATTTTAATGTTCATGTTATGTCATAATGTATTGTGATGTTTTATAAGTTTTTTATATATTATTTATGTTTTTATTGTGAGACGCCCTGAGTCCTTCGGGAGAAGGGCAGCATAGAAATTTAAATAAAATAAAATAAATATGACCAAATCTTGGAAGGAAAGCTACGGCAAACCTAGATAGCATATTAAAAAGCAGAGACATCACCTTGCCAACAAAGGTCTAGTCAAATTATGATTTTCCCAATAATAATGAATGGCTGTGAGAGTTGGACCATAAGGAAGGTGGACTGCTGAGAAAGTGAAGTTTTTGAATTGCATTGGGGAAGATGCTTGAGAGTTTTTTGGACTGCAAAAATCAGTCAATTCTCAAGGAAATCAACCCTGACTGTCCTTTGGAAGGAGAGATATTGAAGCTGAAGCTTAGATACATTCACCACCAAATGAGAAGAGGTGATTCTGTGGAAAACACTCTGATGCTGGGAAGGATTGAAGGCAAAAACAGAAGGGGAGGGCAGAGGATGAGATGGTTAGATAGTGTCATTGACACAGCAGGGATGGGTTTGGGTGGACGCCGGGAGACAGTGGAGGATAGGGGGCCTAGTGTGCTGTGGTTTATGGGATTGCGGGGACTGAAACAAGACCTAGAGACTGAACAACAGCAATGACCAAATCAACATTGTGCCATAAATCAACATAATTTATTGCACATTATAATCACTTACGCATCTTAGATTATAAACCTGAAACTATTTTCTTTCAAATAATTTATTAAATGGATATGGAACCAAAAAAACAAAAACCAAAATAGAGAGATATTGCTAAATTGTATAAGATACATTTTTATGGATTTTTAATTTTTTCCCCCTTTTGTTAGAAACGGTGGACTTTTTCAGTGTAATTATTTCAAAGGCGTAAAATGGCACACTTAGTATCAAGTGCACAGGAAAAGTCAATTATCCCAGAAAGGAACCAACTTCAGTCTGAAATTTAAAAAGACAAGCTATAAATCAAGTGGCCAAAATTTATTCCTTTGTACTGTATGATAAATATATCCCCAAAGTTAATATGAGCTTACTGAATGGAAAAATAAATGTTTTTCTTTCTAGTGTATATTCTGTTCATGAAAGTATAATTTTCTGCTGGTAATATAGTTTACAATGGAAGTGTCTTTAAATAAGAGATAATAAAATCATCTGACTATCGGGATGGACAAATTATAATAGCAATAGCATTTAGACTTATATACTGCTTCACAGTGCTTTCTGGCCAGTGGTGGGATTCAGGTAATTTAACAACCGGTTCTCTGCCCTAATGATTTCTTCTAACAACCAGTTTGCCAAACTGCTCAGAAAGTTAACCAGTTCTCCCAAAGTGGTGCAAACCTGTTGAATCCTACCATTGTTTCTAACCCTCTCTAAGCGGTTTACAGAGTCAGTATATTGCCCCCAACAATCTGGGTCCTCATTTTACTCACCTTGGAAGGGTGGAAGGCTGAGTCAGGCTTGAGCCTGGTGAGATTCGATCTGCCAAACTGCTGGCAGCTGGTACTGCACTCTAACCACTGCGGCCCTTAGCTTGCTTTCCAAGATATCTGAGGGATATATTAATATTACTCTGAGATATACATATTGTAATAATGTATTGGATTATAGAATATTTCATTTTAGGGTTAAGTAGGAATGTTTCTGGACAAGGCTTTTTGGTACATAAATATTGCTTTTGTACATTGTATATAACAAAAATTAAACCTTGTTTGTTCCGAGACCTGGCTTTTAATAGATATATATATATTTCTATATATAATAGAAAAATATATATCTATATTTTTAAACAGCAACTTAAAGTATGTTTTCAGTATGTGGTTGAAACAGAAAAGTACTTAGCCTGATTTGTTGACAATTGAGAGACATAAAGGGGTAGAATATAAATTAAGGCGTAGAATGTATTAGAACAAAGGAATATGAGCAACTATTTAAATCTGTTTCTTTTTCCTCAGGCCTAGTTACTTTCTTATGCAATTGCCATTTGATTTCATAAAAAGACACAGCTGCTTTAAAGTGTTACAGGCAGGCATTACATTTATATTCCCAAGCAGTCCACAGCATATTTTGGAATCAAATATGAAACATTGCACACTCCTGCAACACATGACTAAACCCTGAATACTATGAAGTGTTTTGCCAAGACTGATCTTATGTTGGTCGATTGGACAAATATAACCAGAGAGTCTTCATTGAACCAATAATTCCTTCTTGTTATATTTCAGTTCCATTAACTTCATGAGCTGTACTGAATTGTTATCACTGCAATCCAAATGATATAGGCCATGCAATTCTATGTGCTTAATTCCATTTCCGGCTTGATTGAGATTCAAGCTTATTCAATATTGTATTAAGCCACAAAAAGACTTCCTATATTTTTCCCTCAACATATTAAGTGATCTCATATATCATAGTTTGTAAATCACGGTTTATGCTTTAATAGTTTTAGTGAATCAGCTTTTGTAGTTTTTCTACAATTAGAATTGTGTCATAATGAAGCCACTACTGACTCATTGCCTATGTCCAATGAAGATTTTTATTTGTGAATATAATTCCTTTCATTTTTTTCTTTCCTCATGTGTAGTTTTTTTATTTTCTTATCTCTTCCATCAGTAATTTGTTTCTTATTGTGTGAATCAATTGTTTTTGTTGATTGTTCTTCAGTTAAATTTTCAGTAACACCAGTAAACTGATTTTGCTCTAGTCTGAGTCTAACAAGGTCCTTCCCCCATCATCCTTAGTACCTGATCATTTGATCAGTTTACCTATTTATGTTGTTGTGTGTTTGCTTCAAGCGTGTGCATGAAGAGAACCGGTAGTAAAAGTAAGTAGAACCCACCCCTGGTTGGGTTGTGTGTGTGTAAAGTGTGAAAGTTGGTTTTTGAGCTTTTTGTGGCAGTGTGAAGTTCCTGCTTATTGCAGGGGCCATTTTGGGTCAAGTGCAGCTGCTTTTACATTGTGTGTTAGTCAGTTGTGTTGTGTTGTATTGTATTGTGTGTGTGTGTAAAGTGTGAAAGTTGGTTTTTGCTACCTCTTATTCTTTTGTGTACTTTTTTATTATTTTTATTATTTATTATTATTGGCCACACCCACCAATTAAGCCACACCCACAGAACTGGTAGGAAAAAAATTTAGATTTCACCCCTGCTCCATATTGTATCCTAGCTTGAAACCTGACTGAAATAGGTCCAGATCATAAGATCTGATCACTCTTGCAATGGAAATTCTCTTCCTGCTCCTCAACTAGCTTTACAGTAGACTGGGCTGCTTTTCAGTGAGAATGAGTATATTTTTCATAGTTTAGATTCTTCAGCCGCGAGGTTTTGCTAATATATGGTGATCCAAGACTTGGTGCTTCATTAAAAGTAGCATCAGATAGAATATGGATGAAATCATACTATCAATACTGTTTGTCTTGCAGTCTAAAGATTGATTTGATTGTCTGCCTATCCCAGGTCTTTGGGAAGTGCTTGAAAGGTAGGCAAAAATACTGAGACTTGGATGACTGTGCGACCAACCATAATACACAAATTCATGGCTAGGTGAATTTTTGAGCTTATAACTTATTTAACTGTTGTATTCATCTATACCTGGTGAAGGAATTGGGGTTTTTCCCCCCCTCAGTGTTGAACTATAGCACTCTTTCAAATTTCTGGCAAATGGCTTAATGATTTCCACAGCTGCAAGACTGTGAAATCAGAGCAAAGCTGAAGAGCTACGATAGCAGACAGAAGAGATCTAAGAAAATCCTGCCTCTGAAAGAAATATGGCTGTAAATAGGATGCTATTTTTTTCCATTATATTACTGCAAAGCTCTTTTGAGCAAATGATCTGATATTCTAAGGGACTATCATAAGCTGCTATTCATTCACACATTTAGACCTACCTGTGGATGTTTTTTTCCTCTTTATATTAATAAAAAGCCTGAAGGCAAGATAGCTCTAGTGTCCATTGATATAAATTGCTTCTATGAATGGTTCAAAGGCTTAGTTCACTTTTAAGATCAACTTGAATCAATGCAATTATTCTTATTTCTTATATTTAAAGGCTCATCACTTACCTTATTCACTAATTTCAGTTGCTTATCTACTTTGCCAGCTTGTGTCTTAAAAAGCACATTTCATGGAACACCTGTTGTTTTAAATATATCACAATGAAATGCATTTTTAACATTGCATAAGCAAATTGTAAAATTATAACTCAGACTTTTATGGTGCTGCACAGCATTGAATTCTTCTTGTAGCTACATAATCATCACAAGCACACACAGACACATGTTTAATTAAATACAGGGCTGCATAACGATGAAATATGGAACTTTTTGCCTAACATATAATTTATGTTATTATGAGCTACTCTAAGTGCTATTTATGAAGACTTTTATTTTGGTCTATTTTTCCTCTTTTTGATGTATAATAATAGATTTTAACGTATGTCAGCCTACATCTTTATAATTACCTTTTAATGCATAGACATGAATTGCCTTTATTATTACAATAAATCCATTGACACAATAGACAATAGCTGTTACTAAAGCTCCCCCCCCCCCTTCTTCCTACTGGATACTGGATAAAAAGAAAATCATGAAAGAAAGATGGCAAAAGTCTAGCAGTATGACCTTTTTCGTTTCTCAGGACCTTTTCAGTTAGTTTTAAAAAATGACTGTCGTTCCCTTTACTGTATGACCACAAAATTTAGTTGAGCTATAACTTATTCTAAAACCTCTGTCATAATGTAGGCCATATTTCGTACATTATGCCAAGCTAGGCTGCAGTTTAATAAGAATAACTATTTATATAGGAACTGAACAGTCACTGATTACTTAGTGTCACTGATTTGTGTGTTTTCTTCTGCAATACAACTAAATCTTTTCAATACAGAGAAGTCAAAACAAACAGACCATGAAATTTAAAGGATTTTCTAACATATTCTAAAAGTACCTAGTAAAATCTAATTTCAGGCATTTTAACTCTTAGACTTTGCCTCTACATAATATATAGTCTGTGCATAAACCTCACTGAGGTTTTTTTGCTGACTACTGGACCAAACATATAAAATTACCATTACAAAGCTGAATGTGAAATAGAAATATGCAAATTTATGCTATATGAAGTAGCAGATTATTTCTTTTTCTGGAAATAATGCGTGTGGAAGCATGGTTCAATATTTAAACTCTAATGTTAAAGGGCAGTTAAAGCACTCTTTGTATACTCCTGCTCTAAATATATGTGGAGAGCAAACATGGTGTAAAGCTGAGGAAACACAGGGGAGTTTTTCAGCTGTTTGTGGAAGTTGTTTGGAGGAACAACCTTGGGAAAAACATAGAAATCCAGTGTAAAAAAACTCACCCATTTTATGGAGAAGCTTGATTATGTCATAGTAATAGAATGTGGAATGGATGGGAAAAAGGAAAAGAAGGAAGAAAAAACAACAACCAGATTTATATTTGTTATGTTCTGAGTGAAGAATGGAGGTGAGGCTAGAGTGATTTCTAACATCTCTTTATTCAATACTGCCTGTGAGGAAACTGTTGCTCCCTGGCTGAAACAGCTCCTTTTATAGGGAAGCTGATCAGCCCACAACCAATCAGGTGAGAGTATTTTCCCGCTTCAATAGAGGACCAGACTGAGAACTTCAACTGACAACTATATTCAATACATAACAATATTTATATTTTTGAACTGTGTCTTTTTGTTTAATTTCTGCCATGAAAATTTAAGAAATTAAGGAAATCAAAAAGCAAGATGACATGTTATAAAAGTGTAGTAAGTAGTTAATTATGATTCAGGTGATTAGCAGACAGTATTAAAACTGGCACAATTAAAAATACATTTTCAACACATAAATTTTGAAAGAAATATCCAAGGTAGGAGGAAATCAAGGCTTTTGCTGATTCTGGTGTATCAACAAATTAAATCATTTCCACAGTGCTGCAAATATGAATTATACTCCAAGTAATGTCTCTAGGAATGCTAAAGGCACTGGTGGGATTCAGCTCGTTCACACCTATTCGGGAGAACCGGTTGTTAACTTTCTAAGCAGTTCAGAGAACCGGCTGTTGAAAGAAATCTCCTTTTGTTTCTTTCCACTTTACAGGGATAATCCTGTAAGGAAGGCAGGAAGGAAACATTCTGGCCTAATCTTTATTGCCCTGCTTACAAAAACTACCTCTCTGGTTAACCCTTATTACATTGTAACAGCTAATGTGAAGTGCCCATCGACGTGAGTGACATTGAGTTGGCCAAGGCCACACGGTCATATAACCACCAAGCCATGCCTACCCAGCTGGTTATTAGGACAGAGAACTAGTTGTTAAATTATTTGAATCCCACCACTGGCTAAAGGGCTGGGAATTTAAGAGTAGAGTAAAAGTAAAAAATAAGCTGTATAACTGCATAGTTCTTTTAGCAAAAATTCCACTTCTGTAGAAGAATGGCAGAATCTGTGGCTGGAATACAAAGGGAAAACAGTCTAGAATCCCTATATAACCACGGGAGAAGTCCCTTTGAGTGACCTTAACCCTTATCTAATTCCAAGCAGGTGCTGACCATTAATTGAGAAGATTCCTGTGAATAGGCTTCTAGTAATAAATCAATTTAATTGAACCTTCATGTGTAGACCTGGTCGTTCAGGTCTGACAACTTCATGGCAATTGTTAATTTTTCGGATGTGATTATTTTGTTTCTTACATGTTGATTTTTCAATGTTGCAATGTCTTAGAGTGAAAAAAGCCAAGAGGTGAATTTTCCATAAAAATTAATTTTAAAATGTTTCTGGAAAATTAATATTTATTTATTTATTTATTTAGCAAATTTATATGCCGCCCTTCTCCCGAAGGACTCAGGGTGACAAACAACAAATAAAACCACATAAAACAGTTTAAAATAGTAAATAAAATTGATTTAAAACCCATTTAAAACTGAAATCATAAATAATAAAACCCTGGAAACAGCACCAGCCCATCTGTTGGAATAGCCAAGTCTTTAGGTCATGACGGAAAAAGCGGAGGTTGGGCGCTGTCCGGAGCTCGGTGGGTAACCTGTTCCGGAGGGTATTTTGGTCAGCTTCCTGAAGATTCTCTCTACTTTGATATCATTTTACCAGAGGGGGAGTAATTAGGACTGATGTTTTCAAAGGCATGAACCATGCAAGAAAAGAATTTATTTATAGGAATAGAGAATAGGATTTTATATTATGTTATCCCCTTTTCATCTCTGTGGACTCCTGCAATACCCTCTACATGAAGCCTTTGGAAACATCAGTTGATGCATAATGTGGCTGCATGGGTAGTGTTAGATATTCCACACATGTAACACCATTGCTTTTTGAGCTGCATTGGTTGCTAGTGTGCTTCTGGATGCAATTCAGTGGACTGGTTGTCAACTTTAAGGCTTTCATGGCATGGAGCTGAATTAACTTAGGGCTATCTTCTTATATCTGTTTCTCTCTGTCCATTCAATCAGGCAGGTTGGCCAATTGTCCTACAGAAATCAAATAAATCAGCTAAAGAAATAAAATAAAATAAATGTAAAATGGATGAATTATCAATCTTTATCTACATACTGTATCTTAAACCCAAGATATTTATTGCTTGAGAGATAATTTGCAACATTTTGAACTGTATCTGAGAAAGACTTTGCACAGAATCTGTGCAAATAATGCTGGATGCGTATAGTATTGTACTAGATTATTTGTGTTCATTGTTTTTGGAATCAAAGTATCAAATATTTGTCCCAGACTGAGTGTGGTGCAAAAACTTAATCTAGTTATAACTAAGTCATGTGTTAGTTAGTACCACTGTCTTCATAGGACACCTGTCATACCAAGTTAAGCTATCTTAATGAATGAATGAATGAATAAAAAATAAATGCAAATTACTCATTTTTAATTCAAAAATGAAAATCTATGCAAGACTTGGCCTTTTTCCTTGCTCTTTTGCCATAATCAACTTTTCCAGGATAGCCAAATTAAGTAAAAGACACAATGTTCTAAAAGCATTTATACAGAAAAATATGGATTATCTATGATGTGAAAAAACAAATATATTGTTATATGTGCTCAAAATAATTCTAAGCACTGTGAATAAATCAAACAGTACATTGTAAATTCTATGGCCTTTAAATGATTAATCTCATCATAATGTATTCAAGTTTGTATCAGAATCATGTTTTCATTCTGTTTCAGTAGTGTAGTCTAAGTCGTATGATAAAACTTTAACTTAGTTTATTTATCAAGTACTGATAGGGGTTTGAAACAATAATGCTTTAGTTTTCTTGTCAATGAAAATAGCTATTGGTGATTTCCGGTGACGTCACGGGCGAGTGGAGCAGACTAGGAGATCTCTCTGTACGTTTGCTCCTTTTCTCCGCGTTTTGGCGGCGATTTAAACGCCGTCCCCGAGTGGGAAGCTTGGGGAAACAGAGGGAAGAAAGCCAGCCAAGATCGGAGTTGCAGCTGATCCTGAAGAGGCTGTAGGAACTTCCCGGTGCTGGCGTGAGAGAGGAGGCTCAGAATTTAATGGCCTCTCGAAGCCCTTAACAAGACCTGAATGGGACGTTTAAAGGATCACTACAACTAACCTACTGGATCGGTAACGTCCTGTGCACTTACTAACACTGTTCCAGACAAAAACCCTAAAGATTAAGCCCATTTGAGGAAGTTTGGCAGTGGTGGGCGAGGGCGGAGGAAATAACGAATGACTTGCGATTACTTCTTTCCTTCAAGGGAGACTTCCCCGTGTTAAAAAAGAACTTTATTTTCCCGAGACCCATGGAAATTGGACTTGCACAGTAGAACTATAAACTAACTCTACACTGAGTATTTATTTGTCTGGAGAGAGGTGGATTTGAATAGATTTAAAAATAGCCAACGAAGAACAGTGACTGGACATTTCTGCCGACGTGGAATACCGGAAACGCTATCGGACGACAGCTGATATCATCTAGTGGCGAAAACGATCTGGACTTAGACCTGGTATCTTGAACATTTTGCCCCAAATTTAATTCTTCCCTATCTGAATTTACTTTACATTCTATATCTTCATATTGATAACTTATCTGGATTATTGCTTTGTGGTTCCCTTGGTTTGCTTCTTTTTTTCTATGTGATATTTATACCTTATTTATACTTTATTATATTATATTACCGTATTATATTATTATATGACATTAAATTAAGTTAGCTACTTGATAATACCTAATCAATCAATTAATTCACATATATATTGGTATTATAGAGTCAAAAATATCTTATATTAACTGGTATAATTAATTATATATATATATATATTATAGTGATTAAAACTGATTCCTCAAAGTACTTTCTGGGGACAACTACTCATAATATTCTTGAAGAAAATGGCAACAACATCTGCAATAGTGAAAAAGAAAACCACACCTGGAACATTCTTCTCACCAGCCAACATTAGGAAATCTGTAGAAGATGTGTCCAAAGTTAACAAAACAGCAGAAGTATCTCAAGGTATACAAGAGATGTTACAGACTATTCAAAATACTCTAGCTAACAATCAAGACACAACTTCTAAAACTTTAGAAAACTTAGAATCTAAAGTAGACAACATCACCACTGAAATGAAACAAATACATAACAAACTAGAAGAACTACAAACTAAACTAATTTCTCAGGAAACAAGACTTACAGTAGTTGAAGATAAATTACAAAAAACAGAAGGGAAAATTGATCGTACTGAAATAAAACATCAAGCAGAAAGGAAAAAATTAGAAAATGAGCTGTTATTTTTAGAGATGGACCGCTCTGGGTTCTTCTTACGAATACAGAATATAACCGAGGAAAAACAAGAAAATTTGAAAGATATAACAACAGAAATTTTTACAGAAATTTTACAATTAGACAACTCTGAGGTTAGAACATACATTGATGAAACATTCCGGGTTTATACTTCCTACGCCAGATATAATAATCTACCTAGAGAAATTCATGTACGGATTACGCAAAAGTCAATAAGAGAAGAAATTTTAAAAATTACCAGATCACAATCATACACTTATAAAGGCAATACAATTCGAGTCCTCCCACAGATCCCTAAGATTGTGAGAGAAAATAGGAGGAAATTTGAGGTCTTAACCTCAATGTTAAGAAAAGTAGGAGTCAGATATAAATGGTGCCACCCGGATGGTATTACATTTACATGGCAGGACCAAAGATTCAAATTGAACACTTCTCAAGAGGCACAAGAATTTTTGGAGGCATACCAAATTATAGAAGACTCCGAAAGTGACCAAGAATCAGATAATAAAACTGATGACGACCAGGAACGAAAACAATCAGAGAAAACAAGCCAATCTAAAGCAAAAGAACCAAGACAACAAATTGAGACCAGGGCAAGGAAACAAAAAATTACATCTAGATAAAGATATGAGTGGGGGAATCCGCCTGTTTTCG
>JANHFM010010012.1:59365-72401 GCA_032468115.1 Grayia smithii
AGTTTTGTTGTTATATGTAATTTTCTTTCTGTTTTTAAACTTGTAAATACTAATAAAGATTATATTTATAAAAAAAAGAAAAAAGAAAATAGCTATTGGCATTGGTGGGTTGCTCCTGGTTCAGCCCGGTTTGTGCAAGCCAGTAGCGGTGACGATGTGACATCACCGAACCAGTTCTCTGCAGCCGGGAGGTGGGCCCACCCGCCCTTATTTCTGAGCAGTTTAGCCCAGCTGAGGCACGGCAATCCACTAAAAAGCACCTATCAGGTGGGTTTAACTGCTTTGTGCATGCACAGAGTGCTTGTTTTGAGCTGTATGCCAGGAAAGTATCTAGTGCGCAAGCGCGGAGCGACCATTTGGTGCATCACTGACATGTGCGCAGCGATCATGCACAAAGCACGTGCATGAAGAGAACCAGTGGTAAAGGAAAGTAGAACCCACACCTGGCTATTGGCAAGTTGCAATTATTTTAAAATCCTTTTTTTGTGGCAAAGTAGAAGTAATCACACATCACAGAGGCAATTATGTTTGATGCAGGATGGACAAATTAGGCATCTGATTTTCTTCCTAGTTGATATTTGTTCAATAGAATCAATGTGATAGATCATTAAATATTTGCCAAGTGCAGAAAACCTAACCACTGGAACTGTGATAGAATCAATATAGGGATGTCTTCATATAGTACAACTGTAGCTTAAGATCTGTTGATGAAAGTCAGGGAACATTTCTCAACATTTGTGCTAATGTTCAAATGCCCACTTTACCATGTGTTAATTTGGTATAGCCACTTTCTCTATGGTTTTCTCTATCTCACAAAGATTATTATGGGAGGAACAGAATTAGAATATACCCTGCCCCCATGTATGCAACTGTGAATTCATGGAGAAAATATATAATATAAATGCAATCATAATAAATTTGCAATAATGCATAGTTATATAACTAAAATGGTCATCTGTTATCAGTCTCATCTCTTGACAAAGAACTATTATGGAATTGTATAGCCACATGCATTTGTAGCATACCTATAATGCAGTGGTGAAATCCAAATTATTTTACTACCTGTTCTGTGGGCACAGCTTGGTGGGTGTGGCTTGGTGAGTGTGGCAGGGGAAGGATACTGCAAAATCTCCATTCCCTCCCCACAGGTGGAGGGTTAGAATGATGGCCGTTATGTTTTCTTTTCAGGTTTCCCAGAAATGTCAGGCTGATCCTTGATTCAGAGATGGTCCTGGGCTAATAATGTCTTTTTGTATGATCTAAAAGGATTTTTTTAGGGTTCTACAGGCTTGAACCTAACTTCATGAAATAAATTTACTTAAAAATAAAGATTGACTTAGTTTTGAATGAAAATGACAATATACATCAATAATAACATGGTATCATGAATTAAAATGAACGTCTGACACCTCAATTAAATAACTATAGACTTTAAAAAAAATAGCAGGTAGAATCGAGTGAATATGAAATATAGTGCAATTTTCATAGCAAAATGGGAAGAAATAACAATATCTGTATTATGTTTACTTTCCCCCAAACAGAATAAATATTTAATTTTGATGGAATGCTGTTGACATAAAACGATACAGAACTTTATCTCTTTTATATTAAGTGTGGTGACTTTTCGAACATAACTCTGATGTTAGAATCACAGCCAGATGACTCAACTATCTTCTCTAATTCTACCTACCGTATAGTAGACTTCCTCTTTCTTAGAACAGTAATTAGCACTTTCTTAAAACACTTTGAAATCTTAGAAGGAGACACATGATGGATATCACTGAACATGCTTGAACTTTTGGGGGGAGCATTCTTTTACACATACCATTATTAACCAGCTGCTCCTTCAGTTCTGACCAAATTCAGTTTCTGCTGCTTCCACGAATGCACCTGTTGAACTGAGACTAGGACATATATTGGCAGTTTTAGCATTTTATAGTGAGCAATACCATAAGAGTATTCTTTGCAATTGGTTTATCTTTTTATAAGTATTCTCTGGATTTTTGCTTTGGTTCTACCAGAAATCATAATCAAACTGTTATTTGCTTTTCATGTATTAATTCATATACATTTATAAAATATATTAATTTTAATTATAAATAATTCCAAGGTGAAATTGAAGAAATTCCAATAAATAAATAAACAAACAAACAACAAACAACTAAATAAATAAATATATAAATATAATACAAAATTTTAAAAAATTAAGTGAATAGGAACACATTAAAATATGTGGTACACATACCTCCAAAAACTGGATAAACAAGTCTGTTTTATCAAATAATTACAAGTACTCTTGCCAATTAAAAATGATTAAGAGAAGAAATTACAGAATTGGGGTAACATTCTTGGAATAAAATCAATAAATCCCTGGCAGGTATGACACCACAAAGAAATAACATTTAGTAAATCTTCGTATATTAGTGAATACTCAGCGGAGAAATCAATTGATTAAACATCCAATGAATGGATGTGGTTATATGCAGTATTACAGGCTAAGTCTGCTGACCGACTGCAGTTTGATCCTGACCAACTCAAGGTTGACTCAGCCTTCCATCCTTCCAAGTCAGTAAAATGAGAACCCAGATTGCTGGGGACAATATGGTGTCTCTGTAAACCACTTAGAGGGTGCTGTAAAGCACTATGAGTATATAAGTCTAAGTATATTATAGGTATATAAGTCTAAGTGCTATTGCTATCTCAATAGATAATAGTTTAGAATCTAGATTTCTAATTTTAATATCATGATTTCAATTGATTCAATGATACTTACAGCTTTAAAATCATTTATGTATTGAAGACTGACCATTAAAAGAAAACAAAACTCCGTAATAGCATCTTTTTCTCAATAGTGCTGATTTCCGCATTGTTGTCACCTTCTATTTCTCTTCCTTTTAGGTACACATGTATATAAAAATAGTTTGTGAAAAATGTTTTAAACTGAATCTTTCTAAAATTAAAACATTCTTTTTGAAGACAAGAGTAGCAGTTTTGAATGTGAAACCCCTGTTTTTATGTGAAAGAGCTTTTTAAGCAGTGGTGAAATCTTGCCGGTTCTGTCCGGCTCACACAAACAGGTAGCGCGGCAGCACAAGGCTCCGCCCACCTGCCAGACGTCATTACTTCCTGGTTTTAACCAGGAAGTAACCCATTTTTGACTCTCTGCACATGTGCAGAAGGCTTTGAGCATGCGCAGAGTGTAAAAAATTGGATGTGACGATGGTGCGTGAACCGGTAGGAAAGGTAAGTAGATTTCACCCCTGTTTTTAAGTATCAATTGGGTTAGTTCAAGCACTTCAGAGGTATGCCAAAAACACTTATGACCAAACAGAAGTTTCATATTCAATGTTGAGTATATTTGAAATGTATTGAAATAATGGTTTAATTGTATTTACCTTTCTCAGACCCTATTTGAAGTATTGTGTTCATTTCTGGTCACCACAGATTAGGGCAACTTCAGGGGAGGACTTCCAAAATGATGACAGATGTGGTAACTAAGCCTTAAGAGGAGACATTAAATGATCTCTGTATGTTTAGCCTATAGAAATGAAGTCTTAAGAGGTGATATGATTGCAGTCTTCAAATACCTGGTTGTTCGATGTGGACTTGCTTTCTTTTGCTCCAGGGGAATCAATGGATTAAAATTGCAAGGAAGAAGGATCAAGCTAGGCATCAGAACTAGCTTCCTGATTGTATGAGCTGCCAGCCATTGGAACAGATTCCTGCATGATATGGGGAGTTCTCCTCTACTACTGGTCATCAAACAAAGGTTACATAGTCATCTGTTAGAGATGTTCTAGAAGATTCTGCACTGAGCAGGGGATTGGAGTATATAACCCCTAAAATACCTCCCAGCTCTATCTTTCTATGATCCACTTTGTCTACCCCAGCCAATGGGGTGGTTTTATTTTATCCTACTATCTTCTGTTCACCTTTTTTTTCCTGGAGGAAGGAAACAAAGTATTCTGTATATAAAAACACGACAACTGCTAGTTATCAAGGGATCCATCCCTTAATAATTGCAGTCCAAAATGATAGATGTATTCTGATACAGGTAATCCACAGGGGGTCTAGGTTATAGGTGGGAGAATCAATACAAATTGCTTCTGCAAATGTTTTCGAATGACTTACATAAATCTTCCACTGAATGCAACACTCATTTTTCTTGCTTGTACTATAGATTTGTCAAATTTAATAGAAGGGCACAAAGAGAGATCTTTCAATTAAAGTAAAGTAAGTCTTTCAATTAAAATAAAATGGGTTGTATACTATCCATTACAGTCAAGGGTTTCTGTTAATGCCAACACATTTTAATATAGACCAAACAATTATATTTAGTATTTGAAATAATACTGTTTTTCTTTGCTTAGTATCAAAGATGACAAAGTACCATTTGTCATACTTTGCAGTTAAAATTAACTTCAGATGTTTTTCTATTTCTTCAGATCCAGACAGTTAAAGGATACTGAACATTTTCCCAAGTGTTATTACAATCAATGACTTATATGGGTATAATTTCTACCACTCATCCAGTAGTTGTATTCAAAATGTTCTTGGAGCAAAAACATTCCATGGCTTCAGACCAATAATGACAAACAGCATGATTCCTCCATGGCTTTGGTACAGCTTTATGACTGCACAAATTTGCCTGGTAGAGAATACCCCATTAATCTTGATGGAATCCTTTCTCTTTTCTTCCTGTTCTTGGATGCTTGATATAACTTGTATTCATCCAGAAGAAGAAGGTTTGACAATATTTTATTGGGAATCTATTCACTCCAGCATGGATTATACTAAACCTGGTATAATATTCAGAGCTTTCCATTTTCTACAATTTGTCTCTTTTCTGTATTTTCCCCTAAAAGCTGTTTTGGGAATACAGTATGGAATTGTAAAAAAAATTAAAACATTTCAAGAAATATCTGTATACTTTCTGATCATATCTACTTATCATTCACTGCAACTGACATATAACTTTTAGTAATATTGAGGACAGAATCTGAGTGGCTTTTGTCAAAACTATAGTTTTTTTTTTAATAATTCAGAAAAAGTAGGGACTAAAAGTGCAGGCAAGCAGATATAAAGTCCACAAGACATGTACAGAGGGATTTTATTTGAACTACAGATAAAAATGTATTACAAATCATGCATATGAGTTGTTTATAGTTAAACAGTTAAGTTTTCTCATATAGACTTTTTTTTTTCTAATATACACATGTATTTTGTACAGATCTTCCAACTATATATGCAATGTTTGAGTGATGTCAGAAGAGCCTGAAGGCAGGGTCAAATGTGTCATTAAACTGGAACCCTTATGCAGCCACAAGAGACCTAAGTCTGACTCCATCCCCTTATGAATTCCTTGTGATAATCTTATCTAGCACCAATTTGTCGTAACCATTGGAAGGTCAGTTTCTAGTGTAAAAGTAGCAGGTTTAGATTTAGTGATTTGAACTCATCTCCTGTTCCTGGTTATTTGCACCTGACAAATGGTGATGTATGGAATCTTTTGATCTACAAGGCTGCTCAAAAAATTGGTTGAAAGACTGTCTAAATTTTGTAGACATCCTAAACACAGAAACGCTTGAATGTTATGTTAGAGTTTCAAAACCAGATCTGTCCTTGGAATATTATCTTGGCAAACTGTCAAAGTTTAGATGTCTGTTCATTTAATGAAAAAAAATACCTTGTTACTTTCTAAAGGGAGAAATTTTCTGAAGTAAGGGATTGATAGTACATTTCTGCAAAGTTTATTAGGTCACACCAAAATAATACTCAATGAGCTAAGGTAGGGCCAAAAGGACTTCACAAAAATACAAACAAAATGAAGAAAGGAATGTTATTTTCAACAGAATAGGCAATGGATTGTCTACGCATATATCATATTTAAATTATATGTTACATAAACCCTTTGTCCCTGATTATTAAACTGATTATTAAACACCAGAAAAAAAAACAGCTGTAAAACTTTGCCTCTTCCCAGCTCTTCCTCAGAAGAAAACTCAGTCAACAATGAGACTCAATGGATCAGTTTGGAATAAAAGCTTAGTTAAACATAGCATTTTAGCTACTTGAAGGAAAGCTATTAACATGAACCCAATAGCCTGGCTCAGCTTGTTCAATTGGTTTAGTGTCATTAAGATTCTGTGGTTTTTAAAAATCTTTTCATTCCAAAAGTCATTGTGAATGCCCTTTGCACTGGATCAGATTGTCTCAATTGATAAGTTTTGTTTTAAAAAAAGATGTTTTCACTGTCATTTCTGAATGTCTCTTCAGTGTGAGATCTATGACTAATAAAGTACCTAATGGGAACTAGAAGCCTGTTTATTCTCAAGGAGACTTAAACTTCGTGAAGAAGGATCTGTTGGGGCCCAAGCCAGTCAGTCTTTTTTTTCTTTCATGCAACCAAATAAAGAAACCATAGTTCACAGAGCTGAGATCATACTATAATATCTCAGACAACTCAAGATCTCTCATAATACGTGCTTGATGCTTTCTCATACTTTCTAACTCATTTCTCTCTCTGCCTCTCCCCTTTTCTATCTTGCTAAGCAAACAAAGATTTCATTTGATAAAAGCCATTCAGACATCTTGATGATGCTTTGTACAGAATGATGTTATCAACTATCTTTTATTTTTCAATGGCTTACGTGAACCCCCTAACATAACAAATGAAATCAACATTTTTTGCTGATTCATTTAATTCATGGCAGCTTTTGTAGACCCCTAATGAGAAGCTGCAAAGATTAAATAAGAGATAAAGAATACTTTATCAAGTGTTGCTCATGCTGCCCACTTATTTCAGTCAACTGTTTTATACATCATGTGAAATTCAAGATAAAAATCTGCATTCTTCAAGCTGAAGAAGTTTTCAAGTTGACCTAGTTCATTTTTCTATTAGATTTCTCTGAGAGACTAGAACTGACATTCTGTATCACCATTCCTTGATACTCATCTTTCCCCAAAAATAAGAGTCAGTCTTTTTTTTTTTTTTTGCTCTAAAAGATGCATTAGGGCTTATTTTTGGGAAAACACAATATCAGGGTGATCAGCCTGGCTGGGCGCCCCACTACCTGGAGCACAAGAGGCAGCAAGCACGCGGGAGGCAATGGTGTCTGGTAGCAGCTGCAGCCCGCCAGACCCTTGGTTGATGCATTCTGGGGTTGCGCAGCCCACTCAGTGCAAGTGAGTTGATTACCTGTCGAAGCAGCAGAAGGAGGCAAGGTGCGGGGAGGAAGTATACAATCCAGAAGTGCCACATGGGGCATGGGAAAGTCGAGAGTCAGCGGCCTGGAGCAGCCAGGCAGCCGTGGGAGGCTTGTGTTATATCAAGAGTTATATAAATCATAATTCAACATTTCACATTTTCAAGAAAATTTCTACTAAAGCTATAAAAATTAGGGACAACTGTTTCTGTTGCTTTGCAAATGATGTTGCATTATCACCAATTAAGTGTTTTAGTTATTTCCTTTTTTTCTCTCTCTGTTTTACAAATCCCCCTCCTCTCAGCATCAATCTACTCTTTAATTTTCTTTCTTAAATAGAATGTCCCTCTTAGTGCAGTAAAATTATTTACAGTGCTAAAAAATATCCTAAATGGGGGAACAAAATAATAAATGGAGGAGATAGCCCTACCTGCAGAGAGTTCACACTACGATGGTTAAATCTGAGATCTAGAGTTCATAAAGATTATAGGTTCTAGAGGACCTACATCTTCTTTGGCCTCTTTCCATGGGCTGGACAGTTGGTGAAGAATATTATAGGAGTAACTGTAGATGGGATAATGGTAACAAAAGTATATCAAAACTTTTTGACTGAAATTGATGGTTTCCAAGATGAAGTCTGAAAACAAAAGACAAATTAGATTTAGTTTTTAATGAATGGTAGCTGGATTGATACACTTGTATAGATTAGACAACTTCGAAGTAGAGTTGAAAAGGATTTACATAATCTAATTTTTCTTTATTTCCTCCTCAAACAATAATGACATCCACTTAAATAAATAAACACAGTGGCTGATAAATGAAGTATTAAGCTTGGACGTAAAATCACATACTCAAAAGACCAATAAAAAAATATGACATACCCCCTTATACAAACAGCAGTTCAAGTTAAGGAGTTTCTCCGTAACTTGATATCACTTCTACTTATGTTATATTTATAACTGTGTTTTCATAAAAAAAAAAAGCACATTCCTCTTGAGTCTGCAGGACTGTGGAAAGGAGAAATGGTATGCATTATCCGAGATGAGAGTCCCATTCTGTCATTGATACTAGGAAGTGTATGAGTCTTTTCATCATAAAGAGCCGCTTCTTAAGGGGGTGTGTTGCCTTTCTGCAGTGCATTATTCATAGCAGGATGCAAATCAAACTACTTTCTGTTGAAAGCAATGCAATGCAGGGAAATCTATGGATCCCAGATGTATATTTTGATGTATATCTAATTCAGCTTTAGAGTTTCAGTGATACATGAAGTTTAAATGGCAGTAGAAAAGAGAAGGAAACTTCTTTCTTTTTCTCTTTTTTTAATATGAGTTATACTAAAAAAACATCCAGTAAAATGCAACATATCGAAGCTGTGAAAGAAAATGTGGGAATTTA
Organism: Grayia smithii; assembly: GCA_032468115.1. NCBI lineage: Eukaryota > Metazoa > Chordata > Lepidosauria > Squamata > Grayiidae > Grayia > Grayia smithii. Next base: position 67,966 of record JANHFM010010012.1, read on the forward strand.
AGTAGCATTTCTTTTACTGAATTCACTAATGATGTATTTAATGCTGCATTTTCAAGAACAAAATGTGGGAAGCTAACAAAGTTATACTTCTTCAGGCATTTGAAAGGCTTTGAAATGACAGTAAAATATCGAAGTGTCAAATCTAATGATAAACGATGTCACCAAAACAACTATGGCACTGATAAAAATGTAAGAATATGATAAAGCGTTTCACCCCAGTAGTTTAATAATGAGTTAAATCAATAATTAAATGACCTACTTTATTATTATGCAAATATGCAAAAATACAAAAGATTCATATCTACTTGGCCCTATCATTAATCACAACTCCTTCACAGAGTTGTAGGAAAAGGAAATGTTTGCTATCAATTGTTAAGATAACAATCCATTAATGAATTATTCCTGTTTTCTAAGTTCATGTAGAACCATAAACTAACATCACAGGCTTGGTTAAGACAATACAATAGGCTAAAATATGGTTAGTTGTTTTGTGGGTTCTGCATGTGATAACAACAAAGCCATTGTGATTCATCTATATTAAAAATAAAGAAATTAAAAGATTATCAGTAAGTGGATTTACTGCTCACTCCAGGAGTTCGATTCTGAGTGGCTCAAGGTTGACTCAGCCTTCCATCCTTCCAAGGTCGGTCAAATGAAGATCCGGATTGTTGGGGGCAATATGATGACTCTGTAAACTATTTAGAGAGGACTGTAAAGTACTGTGAAGTAGTATATCTAAGTGCCATTGCTATTTAGTTTGGAGAATTATGTATAAGTCACTTGAATGATCAATGAAGCTTTATACTGATGTTTCTCAAACCTAGCAACCAAAACTTCTTATCTCACTCTCCAAAAAAAGTTATATAATTAGCATAATTTGCACGTTTATCCTTTATTATGGACAGGTATTTGGACTCAGATTTTGACTATAACATTAAAGTCCTTTATATTCAGATCTGTTGAATCGAAGGTTTAACTGCACTTATATACTAATATATTTCTTTCCAACATCTTAACATTTGGGGAATAATTTCAGCTGGTTTCTTTCCATGTGGCAGTCCACTGAACAAGGCAAGTTGGCTTATCTTTATTTAGTTTTAGGAAGTGGCATATATAAAATGTAAATGTTTTGCTCTGCTTTCGGTGATGTTAAATAAGATTATTGTAGTTTTTTGTTGTTAAAGATATTGGTCTTATATTTCCAAGTTATACTGTATTGTAAACATTTTAAATTGTTGTACATTAAAGCAATTATCTTTAAAAATGAATTGAACATCTTTTTTACAAATGGCCACAAATATTAAGAGCAAATATGTTGATGTATTGCTGGAGTGAAAGGTTACAAAAATATTTTACATGACAATATATAATATTGTACATGATGATGGCTGATCTTCAGAGGTATAGACATATCAGTGTTCATATTTCTCATGTAAACATGTGGTGAAATAGTTCTCTGCTTCTGATCAAATTACTAAATAAAGAAAACAGCAGGAATCTAACAATTGTGTTGCCCCTGCAAAAAATGTCTATCATAATCAACTTGTGGGAACAGTAAGAAAACAAAGAGAACAAAGTATTTGTATCTGTACAATATCACACTTTCAAGATGAAATTAGAAAATCAACATGTCAGTCTCACTGATGAGTATTTATGGGGAGAGGCATGGGAAAGTATGATAACATATGCATGATGACATGAAAAAAGGCATCTTATGAACGTATGACAGATACTTTGGTTGCCTCCAAGCTTTGCTATCCCTTTGCTGCCTGTGAAAGGCCCCTCCGTCCTATTACTCTGGATTATATTCCATCACAGACACAATGATACAAGTACTAAATTACTTTTTGACTGATGTGTCATGTTGAAAGCCTTGTCAATTTGATGTCATCATGGCTTGCTATGGATTCCACTAATCCCACCCCATTGAATCGTGGCATACACTGTCAATATCTATAGGAAGAAAGGCTTTGTGACTGGCAGTGAAATTATTCTGTTCTATTTTACCAATGAACTTAATGAAGTGATTCAATGAAGTGTAATCCTCTGGGTAACATAATGTGAGCTGAGGGAAAAGGATATGTTTATTTCCAAGTGTGATATTTGGCATGTAGAATATGTGATATTTTATAGTCATTGTCTCCTTTAAGGAGGTAAGCAGGTTTTAGGTTTGTAAACTATTAATGAGGATAATGATGATAATCATTTTCATTAGATCAACATTACTCTAGAATATTTACTGCCATTTATAGTCACTTTGATTTATTTATGTATTATGGTCTAGGAAAGATATCTTATTTGATCTTGAAACTTCAGTTTAGATTTCCTCAGTTCAATGAATGATAGATGTTTTATGTGCCAGGCAGTTATAGTTTCAATATTTTCTGGTGTTTTTTTCATTTTGTGGCTTCTTCCATTTTTATATACTTTTATATACACCATTTCACTTGAGAGGTTAACTAAAATTACTTTTAACTATCATTTTGACTTAAGTTCTTCAAAAAGGAGTAAATAATGCAAAATTTGAACAAATCTTCACATTAACCCTGTATTGTGAGAAAAAAGGAAGGAAAATAAAGGGCCTGCAGAGTTGATTACTGCCAAATATACATAAAATACTCAGTATTATAAGGGTCTTGCAAATCATGATGTCAGCAGAATATAGCCAAGGCACTGAGTTATGAATTGGAAAAGAATCTCTTTCATGAGCTCACAAACTTCTGAAGTTCCCAAGCCTCTGAAATAAAAGAGCCTAGAATTGTTGAAGGTACCTGTCAACCTTCTCAGGAAGACTGGACAGAAAACAGACCAGATGAAATACTTCTACTTTATTGCAAGACTACATTAATCAATCATGTAAGTCTGAAAGCACAACTCTTCCACTCTCTCTTTTTACAGCCTGGTAAATTAGGGTTGATCCTAAGTTTTTTCTCTGCCCTTATGCAACTATTGGGCTCCTTCCCTCTTTTATCTGATTGTTCCCTAGGTAGTATCACTTCTCTTCTGGTCTTCCAAGATCACTCCCATGTATGAGTACTATATTTAATTTATTTACTTTTTACAATTATTCTGTAGCAACTAAATATATAGTCACATTGTGTAACAATTGTGTAAAATCAAGAGAAAATCAAGAGCAGTATAAAGAGAAAAATGTTTTCTAAAATTAAACATTCTAAATTATAAGCTTGGCTAGCAGGTTGGGTCTCTCAAGCTTTCATTATTTACTGAGGTCTGAGGCAATCAAGGAAGTAGGAATTGTTTGAGAAAGGTTAGATGGAGTAGAGAAAGTTTGAAAATTAAGATAAACCAGGTTAAGGAGTCTTTTGAGTAATAGCCAGGAGGGGCTTTTGAAGGAGACTTGGATGCTTTTTACTGCCTATTATTCAGTATTTTGCAGAATAGAAACTCAAAATAAAAGCAAGAGAAAAAACATGCACATATAGATCATTTCCCAGATGAAATTAGATGACTTATAGTAACTGGTGGAATCATGCATCAATTGTTGTCAAAGTAACTGTCATGTGGACAGGCTTTCTATCACCTCAACAATAATTGAATGATTCTGTGAATATACTGTAACTCTCTAGTGGGGAGATTGCCATACTCATTTCACGGGATTGGGGTGAAAATGTAGACATCTTTGCTGGGAAGCAGGCATTTTCCATGAAGATAGAACTCCTGATTCAAACATTTATGATCTGCTGTTCTTTATCTAGGAGTTTCTTAAGAGGATGCTGGACCAGTCTGTAGAATAGTTAATAAATGGAAATAGTCTGAATTTTGGCTGCAAAATATTAAAAAGGGTTCAAACAGGAATTCAAATGTTCTGGGATCCCTTTTCGTATCCTTTCTTAGCTAGGAGTTCATTATTACAATGTTCCTTTTAGTGTATCAATTCTTCTATGTTTATTGAACATTAAAACATTTTTTAAGACAAAGATTTAAAAAAATTGAATACAAATGAATACAATGAATAAATACAAATTGAATACAATGAATAAATAACTGCACTTTACATACTTATTTGTTTATTTGCTGTTTTTGCTGCCTATCTCACCTAAGTAACAGACTAAAAATACTGTTAAACTCCAAATTAAGATTAATTTCTCTTCAATTTTATTCAAGTAGATGTATATATTACTTCAGGTGACAGATATGTAGGCTAGACCTTTTGTAATGGGCAGGTACAATTAGTCCTTCCTTAATTATAATAATTGGAACCAGAACTTCTGTTGCTAAGTAATGTGGTCATAATGTGATGTGACATGACCACACTCCTAGGGACAATAGCTCTGGCAATTCCTGGTTACTGTTGTTAAATGATTATTATGTTGATCTTTAAGTGAGATCCTCACCTGTGAATAGAATAGAATAGAATAGAATAGAATAGAATAGAATAGAATAGAATAACAGAGTTGGAAGGGACCTTGGAGGTC